>PJEM01016262.1:0-26450 GCA_004023845.1 Helogale parvula | reverse complement strand
GGGTCATCCACGCGTTGGCAGGTGTCGGGATCTCCCTCCTTTTCAAGGCCCGTCTTCCGTCGTGGGCCGGAGCACGTCTGGTTTATCCGCTCACCTGTCGGTGGTCCCCAGGGGTTGCTCCCACCCCGCCCCCCCGGCGCTGGCACGGTCATGAGTGCGCAGATATCCCCTGAAGACCCTGCTTTCTTAAACTTTTTACTCTCCTTTTTGAGCTGGCCTGGAGGTAATGAGCGCCTCCGTGAGTTACTAGGAATATAGATTAACATGTTCGCCGTCTTCTGGGCAATTATTTACAGCGCGTTAGTTCCACTCATACCCTCTGAGATTTTGTTCTATTTTGTCATGTACTTTAATTCTCGATGTATTTCATTCCCCGCAAGACATACTGAGGGTGACCAAGACCGTGGTCCGCGGGTTCTGCCCGCGCCCAGCCTTTGCCCTGCTCTCCGACTCCCCTTGACCCCTGTGCTCCCACAGGCACGCTTTCCTTCCGGCTGAAGGGCATCCTTTAGTATTTTTTCCTGCAGATTGTTAGTGATGAATTCTCTGGGTTTCATTTGTCTGAAAAAGTCCTTAGTTTTTATTTCTAAAAGATAAACTATTTGACACACGCTGAGACGGACATGGTTTTATTGGATGCTTTGATGACCTGTGTCAACACAACCCAGAGCAAGATGCAGAACATTCCATCATCCCAGGAAGCTCCTTGGTGCCCGTTTGCAGCTGGTCATCGGCCCCCTCGCCCCGGGAGGCTAGAGGGGTGGACAGAGCCTGAGCGGGGGAGGGGGAGGGGCACCGGGAGGGGGAGACTCCGGGAGATCTGACCCCATCTCTGCAGGGGAGGCTGGACTTGGAATAGCTCGGTGTCTCCGCAGGCCCCAGGCCGCCCGCCCCAGGTCGCTGTGAGGTCAAGGGACAGCTGTGCTGACTTCCCCCCAACCCCCTCCCGCTGCCGGGAAGGCCTCCGGCCTGGAGCAGCTTGACGAGACAGAGATACTGTGTCACCAGAAGATGCTCCACAGAGAAAACCCTGAAGGAGGTGCTTCCGGGAGGAAAACGTGATCTCGGACCCGAGGCCGGAGCTCCGGCGGGACCAGAGCAGAGGACGCTGCCAGCAGGTGGAGAACTGGAAGACTCGATCGCGGCCACGCAAAACAGCAGCAGTGCTTTGGGGGTTAAATGCAGGAATTCCAAATCACGACGAAAAGGGCATCGTTTGGAAGAAGGGAGGTGTCATTTTGTCGAGGTGAAGCCGGACGCCGGAATGTTGGCCACAACCATGAAGACAGCGTACATGTTCTCACACACAACATCCTGCATTGAGAGAAACGAAATAACGAATTGATGAAAAACAATTCACAAACAGTGTCAAGGAGGTGAGAACAGGTGGGAAACATAAAAAGCACAAAATAAGATGGTGCGTTGAAACCCCAAAATATTATTACGTTAAACAAAGTTAACTGAATACACTTTTCTTTTTGAGAGACACCGCGAGCAGGGGAGGGACAGAGAGAGAGGGAGACACAGAATGTGAAGCAGGCTCCAGGCTCTGAGCTGTCAGCACAGACCCCAACGCAGGTCTCGAACCCACCAACTGTGAGATCATGACCTGAGCCGAAGCCGGACGCCTAACTGACTGAGCCACCCAGCGGCCCCTGAATACACTTCTTAAAAGAAAAAGCTGATCAGAGGATTTTTAAAGAATCCATCATATGTTGTTTTAGGAGAGAAGGTTTAAGACCTGAGGGTACAGAACTGCTAGGTTACCTCAATGATAGAATCAGTCCATCAAGAACACATGAGAGTTTTCGGTCTGTATGCAACTGACAATAGGGCCTCAGAATAACCAAAGCAAAGACAGGACCACAAGGAGAGAGGCACGTCTGCCGGCATTGAGGGGAGCTTCCTGTACCTCCCTCGGGAAACAGCTGTGCACCTTGGGAACACGGCAGTGGAGGGGGGCGGGGGGTGGAGGCCCAGCTGCGGGGCGAGGGTGAAGGGGCATCACCGAGGAGAGGGCCTGGGGGCCGGGTGCCAGGGGCAGGGCAGCCTCAGGTGCCTCAGGGGCGGGGGACGCATGGAGGGAAGACCGGGCAGGGCACTGGCCCCGGCCGGGGGGCCATGGGACGCGCCAGGGCTGCCGCCCGACCGTGCAGCAGGCCCCCCTCCGGATCCTGCGATGGCTGGGAGAAGTGTTCTCATCCTGCCCGGGAGCCCTGTCACCGCCGGGGCCTGCGGGTTCGGGAGCAGCCCTCGGGGGCTCTCAGCGCTGACCCTGACGGCTTCCTGGAGGAGGAAGGGAGGGGAGAGGTGGGCTGGCACAGTCTGTGCCCAGGGCAGGGGTCTGAGTGGGCAGCCCGGGGCATCGGGCCTGTGCTGCGGAGCTGCTGGAGCTCTAAGCCCTGAGGCCTCATGCCCACGCTGGCCCTGGGGAAGCATCTTTTCCCAGCGGCCCCCACATGGTGGGTAACCTGGGCCTGGCTGCAGATTCCCCGGGTCACCTCACGCCTTCCCCACCCGTGCCCCCGCGCGCACGCACACACACGCACACACGCGCGCGCGCAGTGAGGACCCGGGGACCCTATGGAGGACAGTGGCCCAGACTGAGAACTGCGTGTGTTGCCAGGGGCCACCCCACCCCACACGTGGCCGGAGGACAGTGGGGAAGGGGTTTGGGGGAGGAGTCCCTTTGTTCATCCCGGGGGGGGGGGGCATTGAGAAAGCTGCCCCGGGTGTCCTGAGACCCGTCTGCCCGGAAGAGACAGGAGGTGAGGACTGTGTGGGGGATGCTCCGGGAAGGGGCACATTCCCAGGAACGGGGGCTGGGCCAGGCCTCCGGCGCTGAGCTGTCCCCCGCATGGGCCCCCTATCACGGCCAGGCAGAGGGGCTGAAGGGGCGAGGCCCTGGCATGGAGGGGTAACTCCGCGCCGGCAGGCCCGGCTCCCTGGTCCACCTGCGTGTGAGCTGACAGGGACCTGGGAGCCAGGGGAAGGCTCAGACTCCGGGGGTGTGGAGGGCCTCACCAGGAATCTTGTAGGCTGGGTCTCCGCAGGCTCAGCTCCCCAGAGCCCCCCTGAGTGATCTCACCCCTTCCTGCTTTGCCGCTGGGCTCCCTAGAGAAGGCTTCCAGAACCCGGGTGCCCGTGGCTAAAGCTCCGTTTGCTCTGTCCCAGGGCCCGAGGTCAGCATGTCTGCTGTCACTGTGGTCATGACCTGTGGTCTACCGGGAGTCAAGGGGCTCCCCCAGAGGCCCCTCCCTCGGCGGCCATCTGGAGACCACCTCTGATGTCCACCTGGCAGACTGGAAACGGGGGTGGGCTCGAGAGGTGGGGCTCGGGGCTCAGGGAGGGAGGTGGTCGGACTCGGTAGCCATGGGACCAGTCTGGGCACAGACAGGCCAGGGCACCAGACCCGAGGACCACAAGGGCGTCTGACCGCCCACCTCCCTCCCCTGGGGAGGAGCCGAAGCTTCCCAGGCTGTAGGGGGGACATAGAAAGATGACCTCTGCTGTGTGCCTGCACACACACACACACACGGACCTGACACATGCGTGCGCACACACACAGACAGGGCGCGCACACAGGCGCACACACAGGCGCACGCAGGTGTAGGCCTGATCACGCCTGTTCTGAAGCACACTGCCTCTCTCGGGTCTTCGCGAAGCTCTCTCCGCGGGACGTGTGGCCTGCGTCGGGCAGGAACGCTCTGGCAGAAAAGCTATTTTGTTTTGAAGGAAGTTATTTTATTCCCTGGGCTGGTGCGGATGAGCTGGAGGTTGGGTTTTTTCCACCCTGTCAGCTGCTGGCCCTCGGGGACCCTGGACAGCAGATGACCCGGGAGCATCCATGCACTTCGGCGGGCCCCCTGGCTCCGTCCCAGCCGGAGAGGGCCCAGGTGGGGGGCACAGGCTGCTCTTGGGGCTGGTGGCCCGGAAGCTGGGGGGAGGCCTGGGGCTGTCCCTGGGAGCAGACTTTGGGGGCTGGGGGAGGGGCAGGTATGGCTGGCCTGGTCTCTTGTCTCGTCCACACACACCCCTTCCCCTGCGTCTCCGGGCCACAGCACCTGGCGTATGGCATCCACAGCTCCCTGGGCCCCGAGGTCCTGGCCTCCAGGTGCAGGGAGCTGCCCTCCTAAGAGGCCCCAGCAGATGGCCATGGCCAAGTTCACGCCCACTCAGGCCTGTGGCTGAGTTGGAGGGAGGGGTGGAGAGGGGCTAGGACGGAGCGTGGGCAGCGTGGGCACAGGAATGGGTAGGGAGGACGCAGCCCTTGTCCCTGCCCTGGAGCGTTGGTTTTGCAGATAAACATGCTTAGAGCCCTGACCCCTGGGGACAGGGAGGGGCACAGTGAGGCAGGACACCCCACCGCCACCTCGGTAGAGGATGGGGACCAGCCCACACGTGGTTCTAAGCCTGGGAGAGGGAGGGAAGGACCAGCCCCCCACAGCCCTGGCGCCTGTCTTGGCAGAGATGAGGGTCTCCCTCCACCTAGGCTCGGAGAGACGCCAGCCCCCAACAGTGCTGCCGCGGCCCCCCCACGGAGGCCAGGACCCTGAGGCCACGGTCTGAGTTCAGCTCGTAAGTGCTAGAAGGACGTCGTGGGCTTCCCGCTGGCCTTCCCGTGGGTGCTGCCCACCAGGCCTGAGGCACAGGGGCCTCCCGCCCTGCCCCGGGGAGCCCCTGGCCCTGCCCGGCGGCGCTGACGATGCCGGCAAGAGTCGGAGGCCGGGGAGGCTGGCCTGGGCCTGGCAGGGACGTGTGACCTCGGCCATGGCTGGCCTCTGCCAGGGTACCCGTCCACACACCGCAGCCCTGGCCCCTTCCCAGAGTCTGGGGCAGACGCTCGCAGGTCCCCACCTACCCTGTCCTTCTCCAAGTCTGGCTGCAGTGGAAGACAGTTCAAGGGCTTTGCACAGGCCGGGCTCTGGGTCTTCAGAGCCCGAAAGGAGGTCAGCCCCGCCTGCAGGGCACCCACGCTGGCCCACGAGGCAGAGGCCCACGAGGCTGGAGCCTTTCGGACCCTCCTTATGAGCCCCTCCGAGTCACTCAGCCTTTGCCAAATCAAGGGAGAACCCTGCTGGCCCCCCACTCACCGGCTGGCAAGCTCACTTGGGTCTAGCCAGGTCGGGGCAAGCTGGCTGTCCCCACCAGCTCGGGGCGCCCACGCTGCCTCCTCCTGAACCCTCCCAGCCAGAAACCCTCCCAGCCAGTGCCCCTACCAAGCACGGCCCTGCCTGATGCCCAGGCAACCTTGGGGCCAAGGGGCATCAGCGGCTGAGCTGGACGGAGCCCCCAGGCCTGATGTCAACCATGCAAACCCGTGAGGGCGTGGGGGCCCGGGCCAGCCTGGGCAGCGCGGCCCCTGTTCCTGCCCGCCTCCCAACCGGTCCCCACCCCTCTCCTGCGGCTGACCGCCCCTGCCCCCCACGGCCAGGCAAAGGCCCAGACACGACTGTCCCGGCGTTCTGACACAGGAGAGGACGAACCTCGATCCGGGAGTGGGCACAGCCTGGTCCTGCCCGTCCCGAAGCCCCATTCCGGGCCGTGGCTGCCATGACCTCTCTTGACCTCTGACCCGTGGCTCGGTGACTCAAGGCGCAGGCCTCCTGTCTCCCCAGCCCCCTCTGCTGACTCCGTCACCTTCTGTGGTCTCGTCCCTCCTGTGCCACACCTGGCGCGGCCCCTGGGGCCCGCGGGTGCAGCCCCTGCCCTCACTGCCCCCTTCCCACCTCCCACTCCCCTCAGGCCCTTCCTCAGCCAAGGGAGAGGGCGTTTGCGGCCTCCTGACCCCCAGGCTCCCCCAGACCCAGCGCCCATCTCTAACCCTAAGGGCCCCCAGTGCCCCATCTCTTTACTCCCTGGGTCTCCCGGCCCCACTCCCGTCTCCTCCAGGGTGCC
The DNA here is from genome assembly GCA_004023845.1 of Helogale parvula. Lineage (NCBI taxonomy): Eukaryota > Metazoa > Chordata > Mammalia > Carnivora > Herpestidae > Helogale > Helogale parvula. Next base: position 20,552 of record PJEM01016262.1, on the reverse strand, counting down.
CTCCATGACTGCTGCTCATAGTCCCATGCCCACCTCAGCCCAGAGTGGGAGCCCGGCCGGCCCCCGGGGGGCAGGATCTGTGGGGCCCGGTGGACAGAGGGTGACTTCCAGACTCCAGAACCAATGGCTGCCCGACTGATGGGTTTTTCCTCCAGAGAGACTGTTCCCAGTGCCCATCAAGGCCTTGTTGTGCCCTGTCCCCTGAGGCCACATCTGTCCCCATGCCCCTCCCCCATCAGAAATAAACACTCGGTGCCAGGAGGAGCGGGCATGACCGCCAGATGACCCGTGGGGTGGGGGTGGGGAGGCGCAGGCCAGGCCGTGGGTGGCTCCCAGAGCTCCCAGGTCCGAGACCAGGCCGGAGCGGGATGTCCCCTCCCACGCCTGTCCTCACCTAGCCCTTGGGTGCCTTCGCCCTGAGGACGGGCCCTGTCCTGGGCTCTCCGGACCCCCAGAGCCGGCCTCACACACGGGCCATCTCTGATGGCATGTATCAGAGGCCAGCCAAGGGCCTGGGGTCCGGGGACATGTCCAGGCCCATAGGGTCCAGAGCCCCTCCCCTCAGACCTGCTAGGTGCCCACCGTGGGGCTGGCCCCACCCAGAGCTGTGGCCCCCTAGAAGCCCCCCCGGGCCCCCAGGGAGAGGCAGGAGCACCCACCTCGGGGGCATGCTTAGGTCCAGGACCAAGGACTGGGGGCCCAGGCCCAGTGGGAGACTTGCTTTCTTCTGCTGGGACTAGGTGGCCCTGTAGACGCCTGGGCCAGCCTGACGTGGCCAGGCCATAGAGGCAAGGAAACTTCCAGAATCGGGAGACTCCACTGGGGCCCTGGATGAGCAAGGCTCCGCACAAAGCCGTCCTTTGGCTTCCGGGGCCTTGAGGAGAGGGATACCGGGGCTAGCCGGGGGTGGCCCAGGGGGGTCCATCTGTCGAGGCCACGCAGTGAGCCCCGAGAACTCTCGCCTTACCCCACACCCACCGGCTCGCTGGATGCTGACTGCCACAGCTACGGGGGGCGGTGGGGGCAGGCCAGCCCCGGGCTCCTGCGGGCCCGCAGCAGCCTCAGGTCCACAGGAGGGCTCAGCCTCGCCCAGGTTCCCTGGCTGGAGAGCTGCTCTCGGGCCTTGGGAGGTCCCTGGGACCCAGGGTGTTCCCGCACGGGGCCCTCTCTAGATTTCGGCCCAGACCCAAGACGGGGCAAGACACACTCCCCACTGGCCCCTGCCGCTCCACCGGCCTCGGTCCTCTCTGCTTGGGCTCTGCCTCTGTGGACACTTGGCCACCTGGAGCCCCGGAGGCGGGGCTGGTCTAGGAGCTGGGGTGGGGGTGTAGAGAATTCCCGCACTTGGAGGCCTGAGCTGGCTGCACCCGCCCTGGGTCACACTGCAGACCCGGCACCCCACTTCCTCTGTGGGTCCCAGTGCCCCACCAGGGTGTTAACCTTGCCACCCCCCACTCCCTGCTTCGGGTCTGGCAGGTGCTGGCACCTGGCAATGCCCATCTCTCCGCCCGGCTGCCTCAAGCGTTCTTTCCCAGTATGGCCCTGGAGATAGGGCTGATCCCACCTGCCTGGGGAGGGGCAGAGAAAGGGGATAAGGCCTTTGGGGATTTTCCAGAATATTCTATCAGCTTCTTGTGACCCAGGGCCTCTTCACTATTTAAAATTCTTTGGGAATCCACCAGTCAGTCTCCTCAACACCTTCCATGGGAGGAGCATCTTGGGGTGTGGTGAGCCACCCCCCACCCCCACCCAGCCTGGGAGGGAGCTCCTGAGGGTAGGGGGCAGGGCCTGAGGGGGTAGGGTGGGGTCTAGAGGGGCTGCCTCTGCCCACCCACTCAGGGTTCCCTCAAAGCCCCTTCCCACAGGCTGGGGGCAGCTGATTGCCAAGTCGAAGGTGGGTAGGGCCCACGAGGTCCCCGAGGCCAGAGGACACCATCAGCTGCAGGTCAGTGAGGAGCCACCAGGCACTGGGACAGACTCGTCCCCAGAGAGCCGGCCATCTGTGAGGGACACTGCCGCCCGAGAATGAGATCAAGCCTGGGCCTGGGCCCCGGGCTTGTGTCCGACCAGGCAGGCCAGAGGCAGGGGAATGGCCTCGCTGACCTCTCAAGGATGAGGCCGACTCCTGGCGTCCCTTCCGTCCCGAGCCCTCCGCAGGCAGGCGGCCGTCCTAGACCCCGCCTGGGCCTCAGGTCTCTGCCGGGCAGCTCAGCAGCTGACGGCCTCAGCCCCGCCTGTGCCCTGGCTGCTCTCTGCCCCCAGAAGGCTCTGCGTCCAGAGCTGTGTGTGCTGCAGGGGGCCCAACCTGGGGGGGGGGGGCGGCGCTCCCATATCAGCCTCCGGGGGTCTCTCCCCTCACCGGGTTCCGGCATGGGGCTCCCGAGAGACCCTCGTCTGTCCCACAGGCTGGGAGAAGGACCTGCCCTCTTGGGTCAGGAGCACGCACTGCCAGCCCCCCACGCCGTCCCTCTGCGAGCCATGATCAGTACCTGGTCTGCCAGGCCGGGCATGTCTGCTTGCAGCGGTGCCAGCAGCGGCCTCACCAGCCCCAGCACGTTGGCACCCCCACCCCCCATCCCCACATCAGCTGAGCAGGGGCCCCTGGAGGGCAGAGATGGCCCAGCTCCGGGCTGCTGACCACACAGGGCCCAGCTCGGAGCAGAGAGTGCAGGGGGAGGCCTGTGACTGCGGGGGTGCGGAGGCGGGGGGGACAGAGGAGGGGCTCCTGGACGCCCCCCCCAGGCCTCTGTCATGCACCATCCGAGGGTGTGGAGGGCGGGCAAGGGCCAGCATCTCACAAGTAGCCCAGCTCAGCAGGACCCTAGTGGGCCTGGCAGCGGTGATTCAGCTCGCAGGCGCCTCCTCCCCTACCTGCCGGACCCAGCGGCTGGCGGGGCACCTACCTGCTGGGCCCCCACCAGACCCCACCTCTCAAGGTCCCCTTCCAGAAAAACTGGGTAAGGGCCTGGAGAGAAGGCCCGGAACAGGGGGAGGGAGGACCAGGGCCCCAGGCTCAGCCCAGCTCTGCCCACAGGCCACCAGAAGCTCCCCAGAAGCCACAGGGATTCCCGGGAGCAGATCTGTCCCAAGGGCTGGGAGGTCCATACCCCCAACTCCCTTCGAGTGGGAGCAACTTCACTTCCTCTGCACAGACAGGGAAACTGAGGCTCAGAGAGGCCAGCCGCCAGCCAGGACTGCCTGTCCCTGCCACGCCAGGGCCACCCTGGTCACAGAGAGCCGCTCCTTCGGCCATCAGTGTGGCCATCAGGGAACTGGCCGGTGGCCTGCAGGGGCCACAGCCATACCAGCGGGGTCCTCAGGGGCCAGCAGGAGCCGGACGGCAGGGTGCAAGCTGGGAGGCCAGGGGAGGCTGGGCTGGTCACTGCAGGTGGGGGTGCTGGAGGGGCACACGAGGACTCGGAGAAGGGGCCGCGGCCGCCCCAGCCCAGGGTGTCGGGGGACCTGCTACCGGAGATCTTGGGGAGCGGAAGCAGAGGGCAGGTGTGGGGAGCTCTGATCTGGGGGCCGGGACGGGCGGGAAGGGGCTCGAGGGTCGTTCCAGGAGCTGGGGGAGAACCTGGCACGAAGTAGTCCGTCACCCAGGAGAGGGTACAGCACGGGGGGGAGGGCCATGCAGGGGAGGCCCCCAGAGAGCGGAGGGTCTGAGCAGGAGGGCGCTTGGCTGTCTGAGCTGCAGGCCTTCTTTGAGCACGGGCTGGGCGGGGGGCATGAGACTCGTGGTCCCTCAGCTGCCGTCGCGGCCCCCATCCTGCCTGAGTGCTACCCCCTCACCTCCGGGTCCCAGAGCGTGAGCTCAGTGTGCTGCCCGCTGGGGCAGCTCGCACAGCGGGCAGCGGGGCCTGCGGCAGGGTGCACACAGCCCACCCCACACATGGGGGTGCCTCCCTGGGTGGCAGCCTGTGCTGGGGGGTCTCTGACCCTGCGGGGGGCGCCCAGACAGCCAGTTTTCCGTAGTGCTCTTCCAGCTTCCAGCCAGCGGGCACTGGGCACGCTTCTAGGAGTGTGCACCCCACCGCTGACCCACGATGAGAGCTGCCATCGCTGCCCAGACCCAGGGCCCTCCCCGAGGCCAGGCCCGGTCTTCCACAATGTTTACGGAAAGCCACCTGGGCCACAGGGGGACCAAGGGCCAGTGCCTGGCCTCTGGCCTCTGGTCCTCACCCGCAAGCACAGTGTCCTCCCGCCCCGTCGGTTAATGGCCACTGGGGGAGAAGGGACGTGGGGGCTACCTGGCCTGTCCCCCACCGGGGCAACAAAGGAGAGGGACTCAGTACCCAGTGCTGGGTCTGGGGGCCCCCAGGGGCCACTCTGTCCTCGGGAGGACCTTGTCCCACCACCGGAATCCGTCACACACCCCCTGGGGATACAGCTGCAAGTGTCCCTCCTGGTGGCTTAGCCCAGATGACAGCCGTTGAGGCCCACATCTCCAGCGTCCTGCTGTCTTGGGTCACCTCTCCCTCCATACCTTTGGTGCCACCGTCCTGGGTCACCTTACCGCCTGCCGTGGGCAGTGCTCACCTCTGGCAGAGGCGTTCCTGAAGCCAAAGGACTGTCGGCCGACGAAGGGCAGGAGACCTGCTGCCCACACGGGGTGCAGCCACTGTCCCCCAGGCCTCCTGCCACCTTCCTCCTCCGCCCTTGTCCATCCTGAAAGGAGCTCCCAGACCTATTCCTGGGCCAGTGCAGGGTCCTGGGGGCTCAGCCTCTTCTGAGGGACTCACCCCCAGTCCAGTGCCCAGGCGGCACCTGGGGTCCGGGGCTGACAGGAGGCCAAGGTGGAAGGGTGGGAGTCTCAGGCCTGCCTCTGCCCCCTCCTCTGCATTGCTGCCTCCCCTGCGCCGCCACCCCCACCCCTGCACTGCTGCCCTCCTCCCCTGCACTGCTGCCCCCACCCCTGCACCACTGCCCCCTCCCCTGCACCGCTACCCTCCTCCCCTGCACCACTGCTAGTCCCCCTCTTAGATGTCTGCTGTTTCTCACCACCTCACCCCCTCACATTTGCCTCTTCCCAGGAAGCCAATGGCCCCCTGCCAGGCCCCGCCAGCCCCCCGCCCCAGCCTGGCACCAGTGAAAAAGCAGGAGCCCCTCCACATGGCATTGCCCACCCAGCTGCTCCCCCAGGCTGCCCTGATGACGGAGCACCACAGCACCCCCTAAATAAGCCTGTTTGGGCCACGGGGGGGGGACAAAGGGCGGCACATGCCAGCTGACACCCCTGGCCTGCATGTCAGGGCTGCAGAGCAAAGGTTCGGAGGGAAGAGGCAGGCTCCAGGCCTGTGGCCGCCCCGCCCTGCCGGCAGCCGCTCAGCCCGTCCCACAGAACCGCCACACCCGTTTTCACCAGCATTTTGAGATCCTGGCCTCAGAAGGGGGCCCAGTCCCACCAGGACACGTTGGCCACCGGCAGTGGTCCCATGGCGAGGGTCTAGCCAGGGCCAGGAAGCCCGATGTATTGACCTTGCCAGGATCCCTGAACCTGGTACCCACCCTCCTGCCCTCACAAAGTGGGTGGCAGTGCCCACGCTGGTCCCATTTAGGGAGCTGACCTGACCTGGTGCCTCCCCCTTGATCATTTCTGAACAGCCTCCAGGCCATTCCAAAGCCAGAGGCCAGGACTACCAAGAACCCAAGCCCCGGGGCAGGAGCCTGCACCCCCTGAATGGGCCGGGCCTGTGTCTGGAGATGGCCGCCTCCTGCCCCCACTGCCCACGCCACACAGGCACGCCCCCCTGCCCCGGCTTCTCCCCCAGACCCCTCGCCCACTCCAGGACGCTCACGGCCAGCCCACTCAGAGTTGCCCAGCCTTGAGCTGAGACCCTGCCGGCCTGGGATGACCTCAGGCCGAAACAGGTGACACGTGTGGTTCCGAACACGGTCCGGGGCTCGGAGGCAGCCTGTCAGCCCAGAAGGTGGGGACCCTTGAGTCCCATGCTGGCAGGGAGACAGGCGGCCGCCAGCGGCCCTGGTCTCAGTGCTCCAGGGATCCACAGGGTGCCTGCCGCTGGGCCACACGAGTGGGCGGGCCCACGCATGAAGGGCTGGCCCCAGGCTGAGGAGGGTACCCAGGGGGCTGCAAGCCAGAGCCCCAGCAGCTGGCTGTGGGGAAGCTGTGCCCACACACCTGGCCCTCGGGCTGCACCTGAGGGGCTGCCTGGGTTACTTTACCCGGGCCCACCTGCCAGGCCTTCCAGGACCAAACCCCTACAGTCGGAACAACATCCCCTCCCAGGGTCCCCAGGCTAGGAGAGAGAATGACAGTAGGGCTTGTGAGAGGGGGTCCACGTGTCCCCACCCCCATGCAGGCTGCGGGCCAAGGGAGGACCAAGCTTGCAGAAGCCTCTGCCTCCCCCCCACCCCCCAGCCCCGGGTGGCAGGGCCCAGGCGGTCGGGTCAGAGCCTCTTACATAAGCAGCCGTGTGGGGGGCGCGCCCGCAGCTGGGCTCCGCAGCTCCGTCCTCCCCCGGCATCACGAGCCTGCAGTGGGCTGTCCCTGGGCCCTGGGTGGAGGCCAAGCCAGGCCCATAAATAGGGGTCTCACCAGTGGCCTCCGCTCTTCCTGCCGGCTCCCTCCCTCTGCCCTCACTGCTGGCACCACAGGCCCGGGTGGCTGCTCAGCTCCAGGACAATGGCCGCTCTGCACACGCTGTGGATGGGGCTGGTCCTGCTGGGAGTCCTGGGGGTCCTGCAGACGCAGGTCCAGGCCCAGGCCTCTCTGCAGCCCAACTTCCAACAGGACAAGGTGAGGGGCTGCCCTGCCGGGTCCCCGAAGCAGCACAGAGCGCTGCGAGGGGAAGGGGGCGCTCTGGGGACCGAGGTGTCACCATGGGAAGAGGGTAGCTGAGCGGAAGGAGGAGGCCCAGCGGGAGAACCACCCCCCTCCCTGGGCCTAAGGCAATTCGCCAACCAAGAGGACAGAGCCGCGGAGGCCGACCCGTGTCCGTGAGCGCGCGCACGGCACCTGCGGACACGCGGGCCGAGCGCGTGCGTACGCCGTCCAAACACGGCCACCCCTCTAAGCTCACGACGCCCAGAGGAAAAGAGACACGTTCCACACCCGGATCCCAGGACCCGTCGTGCGCGAGCCGCCGACGGGGATGACACGCGGGGAGGGCCACGGAAACGCGGGCGCGCGCAGGTCCGCGCACGCACGCGCCCAGTCGGCCCTCCCGCCCACGCGCCCCGCCCCACGGCCCTTTCCCCGGCGTCGCGGCCGCCCGACCCTCTAGGGACGGCCCGGGCGCCCTCTGCCGCCAGCTCCGGGGACCGACCGACCGAGCCTGGCCGAGCCGAGGGGATGGCGGGGCGCGGGGCGGAGCCTCCGGGGGCGGGGGAGGGGCGGGGCCCGGCTGGAGACTCGAGGGGAGGGGCAGGGGCGCCCCCGCCCAGGCGGGTCCAGGAGGGTCCTGGCCGACCCGGGCGGGGTCCGTTCGCCGCAGTTCCTGGGGCGCTGGTTCACCTCGGGCCTCGCCTCCAACTCGAGCTGGTTCCGGGAGAAGAAGAGCGTGCTGTCCATGTGCACATCAGTGGTGGCCCCCGCCGCGGACGGAGGCCTCAACCTCACCACCACCTTCCTCAGGTGGGCTGGCTGGGCGCGCCGCCGGGCCGAGAGCTCCCCGCCCCACGGTCCCGGTCTAGGGACAGCCCCCCGCCTGCCCCCTGACCCCTTCGGTGACCTGCCCACAGGAAAGACCAGTGTGAGACACGGACCCTGCTGCTGCGGCCGGCAGAAACCCCAGGCTGCTACAGCTACACGAGTCCCCGTGAGTGGGGCCCCCCTGCTAGGGACCCCTGGCTCCAGCCCTGGGCAACACCTGCTGGCGGTGACTCTGGGCAGCCGCCTGTCCCAGCAGTACACGGAGTGGCTGGTGGCCCCTCCATGAGGGTCAGCTAGTCCAACGTCTGGCCCGGATCGGCCCCAGGGTCTGGTGTGGGGGACCAGGAACTCTCTCTCTAGGGCACTGAGTCCTCTATGGACTTGACCGCCAGGCCCCTCCCTGCCGGTACATGATGGAAATTCCCCAGATCTTTGCTGCTGGTCTCTGCTCTGCTGGCCCAGCAGAGCGCACTGGGGCAGCCCCCCAGCCTTCCACAGTTCTGCACCCCAGAGCCAGGGCCGGGGGCCTCTTCATTCCCATGCCACCATCTACCCCCTTCCTTGGGGAGGCCTTCCCACTGGGAAATCTCTCCCCGGTTCTGACCGTTCTGGCCCAAGGAGTTTGTGGCTGCACCACGAGCCCCTAATTTCTGATCCTGCATGTTTGCTGAGCCCCCAGGACTTCTTGTTTGAACGCATCGGACCCTGCAGGATTCAGGGGCCATGTAGGCAGGAGGCTGAGGGCTGGCTGCCAGTCCCAATGGGGGAGGGGATCATCCCCGGCTCCCACTGCCAGGCCTCACAGAGGCGGGCCAGAGGCTGGGGGACAGGGTCCCCGATTGGGATTCTCTCCTGGATTCCCAGACTGGGGCAGCACCCACGACGTGTGGGTGGTAGAGACCAACTATGAGGAGTACGCGCTTCTCTACACGGCGGGCACCAGAGGCCTCGGCCAGGACTTCCACATGGCCACCCTCTACAGTGCGTACCCATGCTAGCCGCCCGCGCCCTGGCCAGATGGGGGCCTCAAGGGGGGGTCCGCAAGCTGCAGGAGTGGGGGTAACAGAGACCTCGCCCCGGCTGAGGCCAGTGGCTTCTCCTTCCCGCCCCAGGCCGCACCCAGACCCCACGGGCCGAGGTAAAGGAGAAATTCACCACCTTTGCCAAGACCCAGGGTTTCACAGAGGACGCCATTGTCTTCCCGCCGAAGACCGGTGAGGGAGGGCTGCTAATCTTGCGGGGAGGGGATTGCGGTCAGATTTGAGGCAGACAGGTCTCCTGATTTGAGGGAGGCTGAGGGGTGGAGTTCATCCGGCCAGGCCGCCCACTGATCAGCACACTGTGGCCTCCGGAGTGGGGGCAGTCTGTCCTCGCCCTGTGACCTTGGCCTGCGGCCCTGGCCACGGCACAGGAAGATACTCCTTGCTCAGGAGCACACCCCCCGCCCCCAGTTTCACAAGCAGCCACGGTGTTCTAGGCCCCTGGTCAGCCCTCGGGACACAGGGGTCCCCAGCCAGGTGGGACGGAGGCATCAGGAACAGAACCAGTGGGCTGGGGTGCCTGAGGAGGGCACAGGTGCTGTGGGAGCACCAGGACAGGGGGTGGGGTGACCAGCCACACTGGGGCATAGTGCCCAGGGCCCCCCTGAGGCAGGCAGCCTGCTCTGGGCCCAGGTGGGGACAGATTCCCCTCTTAGTCTGGAGGAGGGGAGTGATGGGGCGTGATAGACTCAGCAATTTTGGGGGGGCTCAACTGAGACAGCTCTCCAGAGCTGCAGGGAGGGCTCAGGCGGCCCGGGCCTGGGGTGCTGACCACGGCCCCCTGGTTCCTTCTTGGCAGATAAGTGCGTGGAAGAGCACAGCTAGGTGAGTCGGGTGCTGCAAGGGTGGGGGCAGGGGTGGGCTGTGGGCGGCTTCGGCCGGTGCCCCCACTCACACCTGCCACCACCACTCCCACACCACGGTGGTCCTTTCCCGGGGCTGTCCAAGGGGGAGGGGCTTCCCCGGGAGTTCCTGGGAGATTCCCTGGGTAGAGAGGGGCTGTAGGAACCTGGGGCCCCGGGGGGGGGGGGGGGGGGGGGGGGGGGGGGGGGGGGGGGGGGGGGGGGGAGAGGCGGGGCTGCCTGCCCCGCCCACTGGTCCGGCTGTCTCTGCCAGGTGACCCCAGCGCCCAGGACCCGACCATCCTGCCCTGCTCTGCTCTTCCTCCAGGATCCCCACAATCCCAGCCCGCCCTCCTCCCTGCCCCCAGCCCTGCCCCCTCGGGCTCTATCCTGGCTCTAAGAATAAACTGAGAAGCAAGCCTGCAATCCAGCTCTCGACTGTGTGTCCTGCCGTCCTCAGGGCCCTGGGCCTGGCTCTGCCCAGCTCCCTGGGGACCTGGCCGAACCCCACTCACTTTGGGCCTCAGTCTCCTCTTCCTGTCTGTAAAATGTTGGACTCTGGGCAAGGGCCCACTAGGGTCCTGTCCTGGTGGGTGGGCCAGAAGTCAGGCCTGCTAAGAAGTGCCATTACGTCCCCCACAGGACGCACCCTGGGCTCTGACCGCAGCATGGCCTCTCTGGCTGGTGCCCGGCCGCCGCCTACTCCTCAGGCAGGTGCCCTGAGCCTGCCCCCTCGCCCCAAGTCCGGAGAGGCCTGAAGCCCAGGGGAGCTTTGTACCCGATGGGTTTTTGAAGGTGTGGGATTAACACACAGGTAGAAACCAGGGTCATCAGAGAACAGAGGAGGTGGCTGCAGTGTCCGTGCCCCCCGCCCTGGGAGGGACTGAGGAGTGGGCTGAAGACAGGACAACCTCATGTCCTCTCTGGCTGCTGTAGCCCCTCCAGCTCACCCGCCACCCCCGTTCTCTGGCCTGGGCGTCCAGAGTACACAGCCCTGCCCATTCATCAGACCCCTGGCACCAAAGCCAGTGCTGGGCCCCGGAGCACGGTCCCCCTACCCAGCCCTATGTACCCCCCCCCCTCCGCCACTCCACTCCTGCTGTCGGCTACGCCTCAGGCCCTGCCCAGAGCCCTCCTGGCCCACGTCATGGCCCACAGAGTGCATTACGAACTGCAGGCTGCCCTTCAGCCCCCCGCCCCCGGGCAAACCTCAGCCAGGGCCTACAGGGGCACCACCGGGGGCTGTGAGGCTCAGCCGTGATGTGGAGCTTCTTGGCAGCCTTCCCAGAGGAAGGGGACTGGGGATGGTGTGTGAGCTGAGGGCTGGGGGCAGGCACCCACAGAAGGCCTGCCAGAACTCCTCCCCCTGCCTCCAAGTGCCCCTGGCCCCCCAGCAGGAAACACCACCGGGCGTGGGCGGGGCTGGGTCGGGGCAGCTGGGCCAGGGTGCCGCAGGGCACAACCCTATCCGAGCCTATCTCCGTGGGCTTGGTCCCAGGCCAGCAGGCCAGCCACCCCGGGGCATCTGGGGGTCATAAATGCTGGGAGGAAGAGGCTGCCCCAGCTCTCCTGCGAAGAACCATCTTCCAAGATGCTGCCGACGCTGCTGACTGGCTCCATCCTTGTCCTGCTGCTCACGGTGTCCCTTGGCCAGGCCCAGGTCCCCATCCAGGCCAACTTCGATGCCAGCCAGGTGGGCCCTGGCATCCCCTCCTCCTCTTGGACGACCTCCCTGCTCTGCTTCTCCATCTGGCGGCGGGGGGGTGGGGGGTGGGGGGGACTGCATTATCCCCAGAGAGGCTGGAGGGCCGGGGGAGGCTCTGTGGATCTCTGGTCTGGGCTCAGCTCAAATCTGGGGGGCAGGGCTGGGCGTGGGCAGGGAGGACAGCAGGCCCCTCAGCCTGCTCTGTGCCCCCAACGGCTCGGCAGGGTCAAATCGGGAAGAGCTGCAGCTGCTCCCCGCCCTGTGAGGGCTGGTGCAGACGCAGGGCCGCACCCTAGCTCTCCTGCGCCCCCCTGTAGTTCCAGGGCACCTGGTACGTGGTCGGGATGGTGTCAGATGACGAGAACTTCCTGAACTCCAAGGACGACATGAAGATGCCCGTGGTCTTGGTGACCCCCGTGGCTAATGGTGACCTGGACCTCAAGTTCGGGTACTCCACGTAAGTGACCCCACAAGCCCCACCTCGGACCTGGCCAGTGTGAGCCCCTGAGAGCAGAGGTGTCCCTGGCGCAGCAGCGGGCCAGTCCCAGGCCCCTGGCGGGGTCAGGCTGCAGGGGCCGTTAAAGCGGCTCCCCGGAGGGGCCGCGGCCGCAGCGGACGCCTCTGCCTGCGGCCTGGCTGCGGAGGATCAGCGTCACCAGGTGCATGCGTGTGCGTCTGAAGGGGCGACCCCTCACGCCCTGGCTGTGTGTCCTCACCCGCACCTCACTCCTGCCCCCGTCCCCTGCAGGGGTTCCTCACCTCCAAGCAGTGCTGGGAGGGGGCACAAGGGGGACTCTCCCACATGGGCAGAGGCCCCGAGCGGGGGCCTTCAGGACGCTCAGGGTCCCGTGGCTCCTCCTCCCCAGGCCCGACGGCGGGTGCCAGAAGATGGGTACGACCTTCACCAAGGGGGCTGTGGATGGGCAGTTCAGCAACGCAGGTGAGGCTGGGCAGGGGCAGGCGGGTCCTGAGAAGGGCAGGGGGCGGGGCCGAGGGCCGAAGCCTCAGGCTCAGCGGCCACACCCTTGCCCTTCAGCCATGGCTCAGACTGACATCCGTGTGGTGTCCACTGACTACAATCACTTCGCCGTGGTTTACTTGGAGACGCAGAAGGGGGGCGTCAGGAACGTCTGGCTGCAGCTCTACGGTGGGCATCCCGGGGCTCCCAGCACCCCGCCCCCCTGCTAGTCACCAGGCACAGGCCGCTCCTCTGGGAGCCGGGTGCTCAAGGTCGGTCTGGACTGGTGCCCATGCACACATTCCAGAGAGTTCCAGCTCCATGGCAGGTGGAACCACTGTGCCCCTGGGTCTCCTGGGGACCCAGTGTCTGTGGCAGAGGGGTCCGGACCCCTCCCTACCTGGTGCCTCCTCCCCGTGCCTCCCATCCCCCTCCCCACCCTCCTCCTCCCAACCCTGCTCCCTTCTGCTCACCAACGCTCCCTACCCTCAGCCCGTGCCCCAGAGCTGTTTCCAGAAGGTGCCCAGAAGATGCAGCAACTGGCACCACAATTGGGCCTGAACCCCAGCCAGGGCGCCCTGCTGCCCAAGTCCGGTGAGTGCAGTCCCGATGCTGGCTCAGGGCTGCAGGGGGCAGGAGACCCCAGACCCAGACTGGGAGCACTAAGCCCCAAGGCTCAGTCCCCCCAGATGTGGGGTGGGCACCAGAAGAGGGTGGGACAGTGCCCTGGCCAGTGGCCTCTCCGGGGGGCATTACAGGCAGGGAGGCTTGGCCCCTCAGGGACGGCTGGGGGCCTGCGCCCCTGGGGAAGGGGCCACTGGCTGCCTCCTCACGCCCCACTCTCTCCCACAGATCAGTGTGCTGGCGCCTTCTCCTAGGTGAGTGCTGGGGCTGGCCTGGACATCAGTCCCCAGAGCACGCAGGGCCCGGTGCCATGCTGACCCATGGAGACCCCTCTTAGCCAGAAGGCTGCCCCCATGGGGGACCTCCTGCTGCAGTGACAGGGGGGCCACGGGGTGGGCCCAGGGAGGGCAGGAGGGCGCAAGGAGAGGGTGCTCGCCCCACTGACCTGCCCCCTTGTTTGCAGGAAGGGTCCAGCCCAGGAGTGCCCATGGCAGGGCCACGCTGAAAGGGGCCTTCCCCCAGGAGCACACCGTTTCTCTCCACCACCCATTCCCCAGCACAATAAATAATGTCCTAAAGCCCGTGGCTGTGCATTTCTTGACCCTCCAAGGTGGTTTCCGGGCACGGGGTAGGACCCCTTACCAGGCAGAGTAGAGCTCTGTGGAGCTGGGCAGCCGCCTGGCATGGGAGGAACTTATCCAGACTGATCAGGGCATCGCCGGTGGCTTCCTGCCACTCGGTCCCCTCCCCACGCACCGGGGCACCAGGCCAGGGGGCGGCAGTCACCCTTGCTCAGCCGCCCAGAGCTAGGCGCCGCCCAGAGCTCCCATGACCCAGGAGACCTCCTAGGCCTCCGGGGTCCTTCCTTCCACAGCACAGAGCACGTCTCTGGGCTGCTCCATCCCCCACTGCTCCCCTGAGGAGAGCCCTCCACTCCACCAAGTGTCTGAGTTCACGCCCCACCGGGAGCCAGAGGAAAGAGAGGTATATGCAACCTTGTGTCCTGCCCTTGTGTGCGGTAGGATAATACTGCTGTTCTTTTTTTTTTTTAAGTTCAGTTACTTATCTGAGAGAGAGTGCAAGCGGGGTGTGGGGTGGGGGGGAAAAATCCCAAGCAGGCTCCACACTGTCAGTGCAAAACCCGTCTCGGCCCCCATCTCACGGTTCGGTTTGTGAGATCATGACCCGAGCGGAAACCGAGAACCCGACGCTTAACCACCTGAGCCACCAAGGCACCTCTGGTTGGACATTTTTAATTAAAAACACAGCCCTGCTGCCTTGATTGGGGCCCTTCTGGGATGGGAGGTCATTCCCTGGGGGCCCCAGACAGCCCCTCCACACCTGCATCCAGCACCTGGGCACCTGGGCTGCCCCGACCCACATGCCAACCTCTGGCCTCCTGTGGACATGGTCCCTGCTCCAGTCCCCACCCCCAGCCCGACACCAGTCTGGAAGTCAAGCCCTGGGGACGGGGACAACTGCGGGGGAAGGCCTAGAGAGCCAGCCCCTTCCCACACGTGCGACCTGTGAGCTCGCCCTCCCACCCTCTGGACACTCGGGCAAGGTGCTGTCTGCCCACCTAGGGGGGCATCTGCTGAAAGCACTGTCCCAGCTCCAGGGGCTAAGTCAGCGGCTGGAGGGGTTAGTTTCTCCGTTGTCATTTGGCTTCCGTGAGAGCCGAGAGAAGAAAGGGCAAAGGTTGTCACAGCAGCAGCAAGGGTGTAAGGTGGAGACATGGGGACGCGCTCCCCTGGCAGGCAGTGCAGGTGGCCACCAGGCTCCGGGAGCCCTGCCCTGGCGCTGTCCCCCACCCCCCACCCCAGATCCCCTGGGAAGGACCAGAGTGGGGAGATGCAGATCACCCCCCGTGGCCTTATGGACACCTTTTTCAGGGAGGAAGGCTCCCTTCCGGGGAGGGGGGTCCCCCAGAGGGACTGTGCCCCCCAGCCCCGCTATATCCGCCCCGGGCTCACGTCGTCCTGCACCACCCGCTCAGACCACACGGGGGCAGTCCTCAGCCAGTTCCGGCCCAGAAGCCTCGGAATTCCGGGTGCTGGACCAGCTCATTCCTCACTGGGCTCCCAGCCGCCCCCAGGGCATCCCATCTCCCCGACAGGAAAGGCCAAAGTCCTTAGCTGGCCAAAAAGGCCCTCTCTGATCCGCCCTCCTTTGACCCCATCGCCTCCCCTCTTTGCTCCTGACCACCCGGAACCTGCCGGCCCCAAGCAGCCTCAGAGCAGGGCTGCCCGGCCTGGAGCTCTCCTCTCCCAGCTCTGCTTGGCCAGCTGGCCCTGCTCCTCTCGAGCCTTTTCCTCAAATCCCACCCTGTGGGGTCCCTCCTCAGGGCCCCAAGCCCTGGCTGCCCTCTGGCCCCTCTAGCTGCTCCTCTGTGCCCTGGCACCTAGGCCCAGTTCTCAGGCTGCAGCCCTGCATGCCCTGGGGCAAGAGGCCACCCTTTCCCCCCCCTGGCCCCGCCCCCCATTCCCTCCATGCTCCTTCCCTTCCCCAGGTTTGAGGTTCAACCTATCTGGCACCCAGATGTTCACAAGTACCCACACTCGAATTAAATAAGATGGCTCCCTGCAGGAGCCTGAGACGCTGAAGATGGGCTGATCAGTTACATTTTCTAGACCTCTGTGTCATTTTTTAAAATGTAGGTCTTTCGGTTTTCTTACCATGTTTGAAACTCCTTGGTTCAGGTCTTGTATTGGTTTCCTGGGGCCACGATAGCAAATTATCACAGACTTGGGGGCTTAAAGCATAACATTTACCTCCTCACAGTTCTGGAGGCCCGAAGTCCCAAACCCGTTCCCCTGGCGGAAATCACCGAGGCAGCAGGGCTGGCTCCCTCCAGAGGCCCTAGAGCCTTCTCTTTGTGAAGCCTCCCTCCACCTCTCTCTCAGGACATCTATGACAGCATTTGGATAATCCAGGAAAATCTTCCCATCTCAAGATCCGTAACCACGTCGGCAAGAACCCCATACAAGCTGCCGTTGACAGTTTCCAGTAGCTTTGGGGACACTGTTGAGCCTGCCACACTCTTCCTGGAAGCACTCTCCCAGGCACCCAGCACTGCGCCGGGAGGAAGGGATGTTTAAAGGGGTCCTGGGAGCTGCCGACCCCACACTCACATGGCCACACCTGACGCTCCTCCCGAGTCCTGTGACCACAGCAGCCCTCTGGCACCCCTGTCGGACACCTAGACACATCACGGAGTTCCGACGGCAAAGGAGTGGCCCCCAGGCCCCTCCAAACCTGCCTGAGCCCAGCGCCTTGGGGAAGGGCATGCCCACACTACCCACAGACAGGGGCCCCTCCGATCCCTCCACCCTCACCTCACCTCTGAGCGCGACCCCCCCCAGCCTCCTCTGTCAGCTCTGTCCTGAAGGACTCAGCAGCCCTCTGCTACTCTCTGTGCGCCCCCCACCTCCACCCCTGCAGCCCTCAGCTACCTCTCTCCTGGCACTCAATGTGGGCCTTCCACACATAAGTCAGTTGCGCCCGTCCCCGCCGCACCCCTGCTTTTAAGCCCTCCAGCAGCCCCGCACTCTGCATTCCCTCATTCACAATATCTACTGAATGCAGTGTTTAAGCACTAAAGAGATAGCACGTGAAACAGATGTGAAGTCCCGCCCCTAGGGACCTCTGGGGGGACCAGGCAGTAAACAGGATGAATAAATACACTAGTCACTTCCTGCTGATAACAGATCACCCCCAAGTTCCCAGGCTGGAAACAACCAGCATGTACTATCCGCCAGTGTCTGAGGGTCAGGAACCTGGTCCTGGATGATGTGGGGCCCCGGGCACAAGATTTCCCAGGAGGCCGCAGTCAAGCCACAGGCCAGGGCTGTGTTCTCCCCAGAAGACTCAGCCAGGAGGGGGTCTGCATGCCAGTTCCTTCGCTAGCTGTTGCCAGGCCTGGTGCTGTGCCACATGTCGTGGTGAGCGAGTCAAGGAGAAAGAAGGCGCAGCCCATCACTCCGGTCTACTGGCTAGAAGGAAGTTACTCACTGGGACCCAAGCGCGGGGACAGAAACACAGGAGGCGGACGGCGGGGGCTGTCTCAGAGGCTGCGGCCACAGTAAGTGGCCAGGAGGTACTTTAGCGACAAGTCTGGAAACAGAGGACAGGAGGTAGTGTGTGGGCTGCCGACATTTCCTGTCAGGTGACGGGGGAAGGCCTCACTGAGAAGCTGACCCTTGATGAAGACCTGAAGGGAGCATGAGAGTCGGAAGGGGACAGAGGCTGTCACCCAGGGGACGGTAAGGGAGGGTCAGGCTGGGCCAGAGGCGCACGGAGGACAACGTCAGCATGGCCTACACACCCGGCATCTGCCCTCCCCCACGACCGCTCTGTGGTCACCCGGGCCCTCTGGCGAAGCCTTGGGCAGAACCGCTCTATGCCCTCCGCGGGCGTCTGCAGTGGCTGCCCCCCCTGCCTGGGGTCACACATCCTGGCGGCACCATCATGCCTCCATTCCCCGGGCTCACATCTCCAACCGGACGTGGCGCTACCTGAGAGTTTCATGTTTCGATCATTCTCTGTCCAGTCCAGTAGATCTCACAAGCTCCAGGCGACCAGAGACCTTGTCTGTTAGGCAAAGTGCTCAAGGCCTAGGACAACGGGCGCCACAAAGGGGCGAATGGACGCGGGGAAAGGATGAGTGAGTGACGGCAGCCTCCCGCACCGGCCCCACACTTTATTCACGTTCGTATTCTGACCTGTTGCGGTTCGGTGTTAGGGAACTCGGTGCGTCCGAAGACCACGTGAGAAGGATGGGCGACAGCAGGTGCGGAAGGCAGGACGAGGCCGCTGGGACCGGCAGGGGGCGAAGCGGCGGGGGAAGGAACCGGGCGGCGGGCGCGCAGCGGGAGAAAGGCGCGCAGACCTCCACGGGGACGTGGGGACAGCGCCGGACAGGCCAGCCCGGGAGCCGGGGGGACTCCTCCCCCTGCTGGAGCCCGAGCCCGAGCCCGAGCCCGAGCCCCGCCCCGCCAGCCCCGCCCCAGGCCCCGCCCCAGGCCCCGCCACCCGCGCGAAGGCCCGGTGTCGTAAGCCCCGCCCCTGGTTCCGGAGCCCGCCTCCCGCGCAGGCGCTCTGGGCCCGCAGCCGCGCTCGCCCGGGTGGTGTTCCTGGGGTGGCCGCGGTGCCATGGTGCCGCCGCCGCTGTCGCCGCCTCTCTGCACGCTGCCGCCGGGCCCTGGGCCCCCGCGCTTCGTGTGCTATTGCGAGGGGGAGGGAAGCGAGGACGGAGGCTGCGGCGGCTTCAACCTCTAGTGAGTGGCGAGGAGCGCGGGGAGCTGGGTGTGCCGACAGCTCTGCGGCCGTTCCGCCTGACAGCCCCTCCCCCACAGTGTGACGGACGCCGCGGAGCTTTGGAGCACCTGCTTCACGGCGGACAGCCTGGCGGCTCTCGTGGGTAACGGGGCCCCCGGGCAGGCCTGGAAGCCCCCGGCACTCCATGCCTGCAGTGCGGACCACTTTATGGGACCGAAGGGGGCGGCCTGGGATTCTTCGGAGAGGGGGTTGGTTGGGGGATCTGGTCACCCTAACCCCCAGCTTTGTAACTGTATCCCTAAGATTGGCCCAGAGTCCCGGGTGGCCCTCGGTCAGGCAACTGTGGGGTGCGTCCAGAGCCTTGGGCAGCTGGTGACCAGCCCCTGTGCCCCTGCAGAAAGCCCGTTTCGGCCTGAGTGCGGCTGAGGATATCACCCCCCGGTTCAGGTGAGCCCCTGAGCGGGGAAGGGTGGGTGGCGTGGAGCTGGTGGAACTGGACACGGCACTCAGCACCTCTCCTTTCCCAGGGCAGCCTGCGAACAGCAAGCTGTGACCTTCGCCCTGCAGGAGGACAGAGCATCCCTAACCCTGTCTGGGGGCCCCGCGGCCCTGGACTTGGAGCTCTCCAAGGTGCCGGCCCCGGAGACAGCCTCCAGGTTGCAGGCCCTGACACTGAGCCTGGCAGAGCAAGTGTGCACCTTGAGGAGGCAGCTGGCAGGTGGGGTGGGGATTGGGTACCCCAGATCTTCACTAGGGTCCCCCTACTCGTGCCTCCATTCCTGGCTTTCCTCCCCAGCGGTGCAGGTGACAGCCGCCAGCCCCAAGAAGAGCCCTTGTCTGGCAGGGCCTCAGCTCTTCCTACCAGGTAAGCCTGTCACCTTTGGTGACTTTGTGGGGGCTGTGCTCTCGCTCCCTCTGCAGCCCACCTTCCCCAGAACCGGAGTCAGGCCCCAGAGACAGGAGGAGCATGGAGAGGGGGTTGTAGCCCTGGGATCCCACCGACTCAGGAAGCCCCATCCCGTCCCGTTTCCCTCAGACCCGGACCCTCAGAGAAGTGGCCCTGGACTTGGGGTCAGGAGGCGGTGTCCAGGAGAGTCCCTCATCAACCCCGGCTTCAAGAGGTACTGACCCCCCGCCCCTCCCTCCTGGGCCCTGGGCCCCCGCCCCTCCCTCTGTAAAACCATAGTGTCTCTTCCTCTTCCCTCCCAGTAAGAAACCAGCCAGTGGTGTGGACTTTGAAAGCCCCTGAAGATGAAGGACAAAGTGTGACCCTACCAGGAGTCTGCCCATAAGGTGGGGACAGCCCCTGAGATGCCACAGCCTCCACCTGCCTGTCCTGCTGCCAGGCGGGAACCAGCCTGCTCTGCAGACCCCTTCCCCGCGAAATAAATGCTTCCTCTGCTGCAGGAGACGGCCATGCTCTGGCTTCTGGGATCAGGGGTCTCCCTGGCCAGCCATCTGCCTCGGGGCCACAGTGCGGAGGTAGATGCCTGCTCTCTCCGTGCTCACCCAGCTGCCCCTGCCTGGTTGGTACAGGAGCAGAGAGGCCTGGAAGGCAGGTCAGGGCTCCTCAAGGCTGGAACTCTGCTGCCGGCCGCTTCCAAGGACCCTCTTCACTCTCCCAGACCCCACCCGACAGGCACAGCCACGGGTGTCCCCCCGCCACATACACAAGCTGGAGGGTGGTGGCCTGCCGCCTGGGGCAGGGCTGAGGAATGTGGGCCAGCCCCACCCACCGGCCTGGAGCCTCTAGGTGCCCAGGCTGGGCTCTGGTCCCCGCCCTCCTTGGCCATCCTGCAGCCCCACCCTGGCCTGACTGGTTTGGGAGCCCAATCTAGTCCCCGTCACCCCTGCCAGTGTGAGTGGAGCAGAGCCGCCCACGGGGTTGTCTGCCCATGGTTCTGGGCGGTCGAGGGGACGAAGTGCTCCTTGGCGGGGGGTTTGGGGGTGGCAGAAGTCGACGGCCCTCGGGTCCCTCAGGACATGCTTGCTGGGGCAGAGATGCGTTTATGGGGCTGTAGGAGAGGGAGTAGAGGATGGCGGTAGAGGGTGGCAGCGGCGGCTAGCGAGGGTGCACGGCGGACCGGTAGGCCGCTAGGATCTCGGCGCTGTGTGGACACGTGTACTTGAACTCCTTCACCTGCAGCGCGCTGTCCAGGTAGCGGCGGACGCCGCGCAGCTCGGCGGGTATGGGCGCTCCGCGGAAGTGCGCGCACACCGTCTGCGGGCGAGGGGCGCGCCGCGGTCAGGGCCTGGCGGAGGGCACCCCCCGCGCCCCGCGCCCCGGGCCCGGCACTCACGTCCACGGTGTGCAGCTTGGGCAGCAGCCTGCAGTCGGCCAGCGTGAGCTGGTCGCCGTCCAGGAAGCGGCGGCGCGACTCGCGGAGCTGCGGTTCCTGCGCCAGCTCGTGCTCCAGCGGCGCGCGCAGGTAGCCGTCCAGCCGGGCGAGGGCGCGCAGCAGCAGCTGGTACAAGGCTGGGGGGCGGGGGG
>PJEM01016261.1:0-26458 GCA_004023845.1 Helogale parvula | reverse complement strand
ACCTGCAGTGGGGGTTGGGGGAGATAAGGATGGATTAAAGGAAAACTGTCTGGATGGTAAAAGTTGATCTAAGCACAGCAGTGCCTAATTGTCGGTCTTTCCCAGATTCCAGCGGGAAAGGGAGAAAGGAAGGAAATAGGAAGATAGTAAAGAGAAGACAGGGGACAATTAAAAATTAAAAATATTAAGAAAAAAAAACACTTAATGGTAATCACAAGCACAGCAGCTCTACCAGCGTGGATGGCCGTGGCTTGGTGCAGGTGGGTCGGGTTCCGAGGGCTGCTCTCTGAGTCCCCGCCTTGGTGGATGTGAGGAGAAGAATGGCGACGGGCGCCCCAAGTTTCCCTCAGACCACGTGTTCCAGCCACTCTCTGGAGTCCAACCTTCTTGTGCCTCGGGCAGATCTAATTGTTTCTGTTTTCCAAGTTCTGCCTGGTTTCTAAGTCCTCGCCCGCACACTCAATATTGCCACCACAGTTAAAATTGTCTGCAGGTGGGCAGCTTTCTGGTCGGGGCGGATAGGGAGTTTGTGAAGTCAGAGTTCTCCCCTGGCTCCACCTGAAGTTGGTGAGCTGCCTGGTCCGACTGAATGCCCCCGCTGAAGGGGCAGATATCTCCCTCAGCGCTCAGCGGCCCTCAGTCCCAGGGGGTTGATTCTCTCCTCTGCAGGGATTGCGTTGTGAGTGATTCAGTCTCTACTTCTCTTCCCCTGGTCTCTCTCCTGCCTTGCCCAGCGGTACCATGCGCGCCTGTGAAGATCCGTGCGCCTCTGGATACCCGGCGCCCCGCGTGAGCGACTGTCAGGGAATCTGTGCGCCTCCAGGCTCTCTCTCGGCTGCCCCGCACTGTGCTGATCCCCGCTGACCTGTCCGCCTCCGGTCTCCAGGCCACCCTGCCCGGCTAGGAGCGGTGCGCCTGGGAACACGCGGGTTTCAGCGGGCCCAGTGCCAGGCCTCTGGGAGCTTGGTGCTTTGTCTCCGGAGCCGGCACTCCCTCCCCTAAAGTCTCAGGTCCCCGTTCGTACTCACTTACTCAGGCATCCGTGAGACTGCTGTTGATAAGGGGTCTGTTTGCATACCTCCGTTCTTGGAGATCAGAGAGCTGTGGCTTTTTCATTCTTCTCAGTTTGATAATTGTGGGTGGACGGAGGTAATGAGGCTCCTTCTCCGCCATCTTGCCCGACTCACTGAGGGGAGTTCTCTATGCCTCTTGGATTTAAATGTGTTTCCTTCTCTAGATTGGGGAAGCTCTTGGCTATAATTTGTTCAAGTACCCCTTGGGCACCTTTCTGTCTCTTTCTTCTTCTTACGGAATTCCTATGATACGGATATTGTTCCATTTGATTGCATCACTCAGTTCTCGAATTCTCCTTTTGTGCTCCTGGATCAATTTATCTCTTTATTGGCTTCCTCTTTTTCTATAATTGTATCTTCTAATTCACTTATTCTCCTCTCTCCGTCTTCATTTCATGCAGTGGCCACCTCCATTTTATTATGTACCTCATTTATAGCATTTTTTAATTCATCATAATAATTTTTAAGATCCATAATCTGTGTAGCAATAGCATCTCTGCTGTCTTCTATGCCTTTTTCAAGCCCAGTGATTAGTTTTATGACTGTTCTATGTTTTTGTTCAGTTATGTGGCTTGTATCTGTTTTGATCAATTCTTTTCTTTTAATAGATTTTTGTCAAATTGGTTTCCATATAACACTCAGTGCTTCTCCCCACAAGTGCTCCCCCACCATGACCATCACACCCCTCCCTCCCTCCCTCCCCCTCCCCCTTCAGTCCATGGTTCGTTTTCTGTATTCAGTAGTCTCCCATGATCTGTGTCATTGATCAATTCTTTAGCTGTCACTTCCTGGAATTTCTTTTGAGGAGAGTTCTTCCATTCTGGCCATTTATTTTGTCTAGCTTCTTGTCTCTTGTAAGTTTTAAAGGCTTGTTATGTGCTCTGCACGTGTGAGTACTGCTATATTAACGGAGGCTCATAGACTGTCCAGGGTCTGTCCGTTCAGGAAGTGTTCTTTTAATGGCGTCCCTTGGTCTCTCTTGATGTGACTGGTTATTTTATTTCCCTACTCATAGTAAATTTTGGATTCTCCACAATGTGTGCTTTGGTTTGTTCCTTGAAGTAGTCCTGGAAAGGAAAACAGACACAGATACAGGGAAGAAAAACATGCAAACACACCAAAAAATCAAACAAACAAGCAAACCAACAATAACAACAACAACAGTAATAATAACACAAAAAACAAAGGGCGGTCTACAAGCATAAAACCAGAAATCTCGGCTACAAATAAAGTGCATGGTGGAGGCAATGCTGATGGAAGAGAATACAGAAAGACAGAAATGACAGAGATGGGGAGAAAGAGAAAATGAACATTGATCCAGCAGAGAGACTAAAAGGCTTAATTCACAGAAAGAAAAATAATACAACAGGAGGTAAGGAGAAAGAAACAAATCTACTGTTACCCAGAGAACCTGTATTGTCTGATTATTCCAGAGAGAGCAAGAAAGGAAGGTAAAAAAAAAAAAAAAAAAGGAGGTATAGAATATGCATCAGGAGGATGGATTAAATATGTCTGTTTGAGCAAACCTGTAAGGGGAATAACCATCCCAGAGGAGGGGAGAGATAGGAACGGGGAAAAGGGAGAATATATCTGAATAGCAAGAATTGAGAGTTAATCTTGGCAATGCAACAGCGCTAGTCTTGGGGGAGGGGCCATCTGTTTCTGTAGCATTTACAGGTTCCCAGTTGCTCCCCAGCACAGATGGGTTTGGTTTGGCATAGGTGGGTCCTGCCTCCAATGTGAGTCCCGTAGGCCCATCCCTGAGCCCCCCCCCCCCCTTGGTGGTTTTAGGGAGAGAAATGGCAGCCCTCGTCCCCTCTCCTTGAACCATGAACCCCAGATTACTCCTTTGGATCTGTTCTCACTGTGCCATGGGCACAGCCAAGGTAGGCCAAGGTGCCCCACGCCCAGCCGAGTTCCAAGCTCTCACTCTGTGTGCAATAATGATCCTGCCCAAAATGTAGTCCCATGATCCTGGCACTTCAGAACAGGGGATCAGTTCCTCTTGATGCCGACTGGGTCCCTGGGGTACCACCTGACCCAGAGGGAAGTCCTTCTGTCTCCCAGCATGGGGGATAAATAGGATCCCCTCTCCATCCTAGGTTGAGGTTTTTCTTTTCTCCACATATAGTTTTACAATTCCCCAGCTGGACTTTCTCTTCCCTTTGTCTCTCAGCAGAAGGGGTTGCCTCCCCTCTGCACCTCTGTGTCCCAGCCCTTTTTTTTTTAATCTCCCCCAGTTCTCACTCATGCTATGAGGCCATCTTCCTGGTAGACTTTGTCTCCTTTCCTCTCAGACTTTTGGGGTTCAGCGTCCATTGGCTTCAGCCCTTCTTTGAGAGATACGGGTGGGAAGTACAGAGCCTCCTATTTCTCTGCCATCTTACTGACCTCCTGTCATACATTTTAAAATAAGCTCTTCTGTGCCTTCAGGTACCTTGCTGGTATTTTGAAGGGAATTGCATTAAATCTCAGATCAATTTGGAGAGAATTAACATGTTGCAGGTTTTTAATACTTTTAGATTTTTATATAATTTTTAATTGAAATTAAAAGACTTTGTGCCCAAGAAGTGCCCTTCTCTATAGGGCACAATGTCTAAATGTATAGATTGAGGAATTGTCACAAAGTGAACACATCTGTGTAATCACTACCCAGTTCAAGAAATATAATGAATAGCACCTAGAGGTCCATAAGCTCATGGACCATCTGAGATGAGGATGTCCTTAAAGATCTATATCCCTCAGGGAAAGGTGCATTTTCTAAAATCGACTTTTCACTGTCATATTGACACAATGAGGTATCTTGTCTTCTTCACCTAGGCTTTGGAAGGGGGGCAAATTTTTCTTCTATATGAATTCTTAATCATGTAACTGACCTTCACATGGGTTTGTGATTCAAGCTTATACTGCTTATGTGCTCCCAGAACCTACATCTTGTGAAATTAACAGAAAAGTTGGTCTCTTAGAGGCATCTGGCAAAAACAAATACCAAATCTCTCAGTATAAACATGTCTGTAAGCCAGGCTGAACAAAAATTTTAT
This sequence comes from Helogale parvula, assembly GCA_004023845.1. NCBI lineage: Eukaryota > Metazoa > Chordata > Mammalia > Carnivora > Herpestidae > Helogale > Helogale parvula. The sequence goes on along the minus strand of PJEM01016261.1, from coordinate 22,344 downwards.
ATATAAAACCCAGTTGAACATAAAATAATTCACAATAAGCAAGAGCAAATAAAACCAGCAGTAGAAATAAACCTCCATGACCTTTAGATAATAGAATCTAATAGAGTTAATAAAGTATATTAAAATCTATTATGGATATAACAGAAGAAATTAAAAAAAATAAAAGAACAAAACACTGTTTTAAAAAAGAATAGGCAAATTTGAAAGAAAAAAACAAAACAGATTTCTAGAAATGAAAAATGCAGTAATTGAAATTAAATACTCAATGAATGAATTAAACAGATTAAACACTGTGGAAGAGATAATTTAACTGGAAGACAGATCTTAGGAAATTACTCAGCAAATGGCACATAAAATGAAAGAGAGGAAAAAGGTAAGAGGCTAGAATATGTGGAAAACAATGAGAAGGTCTCATAAGTGAGTAATTGGAGTTGCAGAAGGAATAAATAAGGGGAAAGGGGGGAATATAATATACAACTGCCTACTCAACAATTTCACTTGGAAATATATCCAAAATGTGACTCCTGATCCAACCCTCTGCTCCCTGCCAAAATGTGTTTCTCCCCTGACCTCCCTCATATTAGTAGACAGCAACTTCATCCTTCCAGTTGCTCAAGTCAAAAACTTGGGTAATCCCTGATTCATATCTTTCTTGACCTGTATCCAACCTGTAGGCAATTCTATGGGCTTTCCTTCAAAATGTTTCCAGAATAATTCTCATCATCTCCAAGGCTACCACTTTGGCTAGAACCATCATCATTTCTTACCTGGAAAACTACAATAGCCTCCTAACCCATTTCACTGTTTCCTCCATCCACTCCCCGCCCCCACCATAGTCTAATCTGAACATAGCATCAAGAGAAATATTTTTTTATTTTTTTATTTTATAATTTATTGTCACCTTCGTTTCCATATAACACCCATTGCTCATCCCAACAAGTGCCCTCCTTCATGCCCGTCACCCCCCCCTTCCCCTCTTCCCCACTACCAGCAACCCTCAGTTTGTTATCAGTATTCAAGAGTCTCTCATGGTTTGCCTCCCACCCTCTTCCCAACTATTTCCCCTGCCCCCTTCCCCACTTCCATGATCCTCTGTTAATTTTCTCTTGTTCTACTAATGAGTGAAAACATATGGTATCTATCCTTCTCTGCCTGACTTATTTCACTTAGCATAACACCCTCGAGTTCCATCCACATTACTACAAATGGCAAGATTTCATTCTTGAGAGAAATCTTTTAAAAAATATGTTGGTGGCCTCTACTTAAGAGAAGATAGAGAAGACGTACCTTTTTTTTATTCCATCAACTAAGTGCAACTAAACCCCCTTGATATTCTATATAAAACAGATATAAGACTTTGAATGGTAGAGAGAAGCCAGATCAGCTAAGGGAATTGAGACCTGAGGAACAACACAGTGGTAAGTTCCTTGGTTTGCTTTTTGCCTCATACATCTTAGACTGGATACTGGAGAAGCTAGCAATCCACAAACACCAACAGAGGCAGATAAGAAAACCCTGTTTTCTCTAGCTGAAAGACCAATAAAGGGATGACCTGGCAATACAGAAAACCTTTAGACAATGACCATTCTACTGCAGCAAACCATAGAAAAGCTATGGCTCCGCCCCTACCCTCACAAAGACTGTAGTAGTGAAGATCCTAGATCTTTCTGGGTTTTGATGAGAGTCTCCAACCTCCCTCCACCCACCACCAAGGTGGTGTCAGAGAAAGCCAAGTGGAGAACTTGGACTTCTACCCTCACCTGGCAGTAATGTGACACCACACCTTCCCCTACCACACTCTCCTCAGAAAAGATCAGCTCAAACAAGATTTAGCTAAGATTCAGAGTCCCATGAAGTAACACCCAAAATGTCCACGTGTATGTAAAAAATTACTCGTTGTACTAAAAATCAGGAAAATTTCAAATTGAATGAAAGAGCTAACACCAAGATGACGCAGATGGTAGAATCTTCTGACAAGTGTTAAAAGGAGCAATAATAAAAATGCTTCAACAAGCAATTGAAAACCCTCTTGAAATTAAAAAGAAAAAGTCAAAAGTCTCACCAAAACAATAGAAGATATAAAGAACCAAATGGAAATTTTAGAACTAAAACATAACAAATTTGGAGGGTACCTGGGTGGCTCAGTCAGTTAAATCTCTGACTCTTGCTTTCGGCTCAGGTCATGATCTCATGGTTCATGAAATTGGGATTCTCTCTCTGACCCCCACTCCCTGCTTGCTCATTCATTCTCATTCTCATTCTCTAAATAAATAAATAAATAAATAAATAAATATATATATAAATGCACATTAAAAAAACAGTGGATGGTTTCAACAGCAGAATGAAGACAAATTTGGAAGTAATAAGAAAAATTGAAGATAGAATACAAATGATCCAGTTCCTTGCACTGAAAAGTGACTTCAGCTAGGCTATATTTATATATAAGATCAACATACAAAAAAATCAATTGTATTTCTATATACCAGCCTAAAATTAAGATTATATAAATTTAAAACATGCAATTTCTTAAAAAAAAAGTGCTTATATGTAAATTTAACAAAACATGTATAGGACTTGTATGCTGAAAACTACAACACTACAAAAGTAAGATTTTTTTGGTACATAGATAAGATTATTCTACCATCTGTATGGAAAGGCAAAGGAACTAGAATAACTGAAATTGGTTGAATGTTGGTCTCCCAAGACATATGTCCACTTCCTAACCCCCAGATCTGTGAATGTGAGGATCCTTACAAATTTGATTAAGTTTAGGATCTTGAGATTAGATCATCCTGGATTATCTGAGTGAGCCCTAAATGCAATGACAACTGTCCTTAGAAGAAATGGCATAGACACAAAGGATAAGGTCATGTGAAGATGGAAGCAAAAATTGGAGTTATGCAGTCACAAGCCAAGGAATGCCTGGAGCCACCAGAAATTAAAAGAGGAAAGGAAGGACTCTCCCCTATAGCTCTTGGAGGGTGGATGACCATACCAACACCTCTATTTCAGACTTCTGGACTCTAGAACTGTAAGAAAATAAATTTATGTAGTTTTGGGCCACCAGGCTGTGATAAACAATTTGTAATAGATAATAAGAAGCTAATACAATAGCTAAAACAATTCTGGAAAAAAAGAGTAGGAAAAATTACTCTACTTCAACAAATTGTATATGCCTACAGTAATCAAGACTATGTGTTTTTAGCAAAAAGATGGACACATAGATTAAAAAAAAAAACAGAACCCAGAAATAACTAGCCTATCTATACACAAATATAGCCAACTCATTTTTTGGCAAAGGTGCAAAAACAGTTTAATGGAGGAGAGAGAGTCTTTTCAACAAAAAGGTGCAGGAGCAATTGGATATCTATATGCAAAAAGTGAACTTCAGCCTAGACTTCACTGCTTATAGAGAAATTAACTCAAAATGGACCATAAATTTAAGTGTAAACCATAAAATAAATTTTATAACATAGGGAATACCTTCAGGACCTAGGAATTGGTGAAGAATTTTTAGACATGATGCCAAAAATCCTGTCTACACACACACACACACACAAAATTGATAAATTGACTTATCAAAGTTTGGTCTCTGTAAGACCTTTACAGACCTTAAGAGGATTAAAAGGCAATGGGGTGCCTGGGTGGCTCAGTTGGTTCATCATCCAATTCTTGGTTTCAGCTCAGGTCATCATGATCTCATGGTTTGTGAGTTCAAGCCCCCCATCAGGAGCTGTGCTGACAGTGTGGTCTGCTTGGGATTCTTTCTCTCCTTTTCCTGCCCCCCTTTTACTTGCACACACATACTCTCTCTCAAAATAAATAAACTTAAAAAATAGGATTAAAAGGTAAGCTAAAAACAGAAAATATTTGCAAGCCTCATATAACAACTCATATCTAGAATAAAGAACCCCCATAACTCCATATTAAAACATCCATTTAGAAAATGGTCAAAAATGCATGAAGAGACGTTTTATTGAAGAAGATATGCGGTGGAAAATAAACACATGAAAAGATGTTCAAGGCCATTATCCACTAGGGAAATGCAAATTGTAACTATGATGAGGTATCTCTACACACCTATTAGAATAGCTAAAATAGAAAATGACAATGCCAAATACTGGAAGAACCAAGGAGAAACTGCATCCACCATACATTGCTGGTGCGGATGTAAAATGGTACACATTTACCCCCCAAAAATTTTTTTAGTTTCCAAAAAAAATTACACATATACTTATCATATGACACAAAAATTCTACTCCTAAGGCATTTACCCTAAAGAAATGAAAATATATTTTGGTACAAAAACCAGTACACATATGTTCAGAGGCGCTTTATTTTTGCTAGCCAAAAACTGGAAATAAACTTTTCATATACAAAACTTGTATGTACTTCAAGGGCATGTGGAGTGAAAAAAAATCCAAACAAGCTCAAAAGGTCATGTATTGTATGAATACATGTATGAATGTCAGTGGTACATTCATGCCAGTATGAAAAGCGGTAAGCTATTGATGCATACAACTTGGATGAGCTTCAGGGTCATTATTATGCTGAATTTTAAAAAGCCAATTTTAAAATGTGATACACTGTTATGATTCCATTTATATAAAACTCCTAAATAACAAAATTATGAAAATGGAAAAAAATATTATTGGTTGTCAGGGATTAGGGATGGTCATAGGGAAAGTGGGGAGTGTTACTATAACAGTGGGGAAGCATGAGGAAGATCTTTATGGTGATGTAGTGCTGTATCTTAATGGTGGTGGTTACATGAATCAACACATGTGATAACATAATAATAACACAATGCAGAAACAGTCAAATTTGTGGTTATACCCACAGTACAATATAACATTGTACTGAAATTAAGATCTATCCATTAGAGGAAACTGAGTGAACAAGGGACGTCTCTGAACTGTATCTGCAACAGACTTTAAATCTGTATTTTAAAATTAAAAGTTTAAAAATGTAAGTCAAGGGGTGCCTGGGTAGCTCAGTCGGTTAAGCGTCCAACTTTGGCTCAGGTCATGATCTTGCCATTCCCGAGTTTAAAGCCTGCGTAAGGCTCTGTACTGACAGCTCAGAGCCTGCTTCAGATTCTGCCTCCTCCTCCTCCCCCTCTTCTCCCGCCCTTCCCCCCCTCCTCCTCTCCCCCATGAAATAAACATTAAAATTTTAAAAATATTAAAAAAATAAAAAGATAAGTCAAATCAGGGGCACCTGGGTGGCTTAATTGGTTAAGCTTCTGACTCAGGTCACGATCTCATGGTTCCTGAGTTCAAGTCCCTCGACCAGCTCATCATTGGCAGTGTGGAGCCTGCTTGGGATTCTCTCTCATTCTCGCTCTGCTCCTCCCTAGCTTGCTTGTTCTCTCTCTCTCTCTCTCTCTCTCTCTCTCTCTCTCTCTCTCTCTCTCTCTCTCTCAAAGTAAATAAACTTTAAAAAAATGTAAGTCGAATCATATCATTACTCAGCTCAAAATCCTTCCAATGATTCCTAACTTCACTCAAAGTAAAAGTCCAAATCTTTAGTTTGTCAGGCCTTACCTGTCATGACCCATGTCAACTTTCTGACCTCTTTTCCCACTCTCCCTTGATTCACTAGCTACATTGGCCTCCTTGCTGTACCTTGAAAGTGCCAGGCATACTTTTGGCCTTGTTGCTCTGGCTAAAAATAGATAACCTTCAGTTCTGGGAACTTTTTCTTCACTTTTTGATCATTTCCATCTGTTTTTTTTTTTTCCTGTTCTTTCTGCAATCCCCATTAATTGGAAGTTAGCTCTTTTTGTCTAGACCTCTTATTTCTTCTCTCTCTCCATATTAATTAATTGTTTGGATTTGCTTCCTTAAATATTTTTTTTCAAACATATCATCCAACCCTTCTAACAAGTTTTCCATTTCTGCTAATACAGTTGACTCTTAAATAACAAGTGTTTGAAACTGAGTGGGCCCACTTATCTGTGAATTTTTAAAATTTATTGTCAAGTTAACAAACATACAGTGTAGTCTTGGCTTCAGGAGTAGATTTCTGTGATTCATCACTAACATACATGACCACTCAGTGCTCATCCCAACAATTGCCCTACTCAATGCCCATCACCCATTTTCCCTACTTCCATCAACCCTCAGTTTGTTCTCTGTATTTAAGAGTCTCTTATGGTTTGCCTCCCTCTCTGTTTCTTATTTTTCCTTCCCTTCCCCTATGGTCATCAGTTAAGTTTCTCAAATTTGTATGTGGATTTTTTTTGATAAATATAGTACAGAACTATAACTGTTTTCCTTATAATTTTCTTAATAACATTTTCTCTAGCCCATTTTATTATAAAAATATAGTATATATCGCATATAACATACAAAAGCATGTAATTGACAGTTTATATTATCAGAAAGGCTTCCTGTCAACAGTAGGCTATTAGTAGTTAAGTTTTGGAAGAATAAAGAGTTATATATAGATTTCATAAATTTATTTATTTACTTATTTTTAAAATTCTAGTGTAATTGATATATAGTTTTATATTAGCTCCAGGTGTACAATATAGTTATTCAACAATTCTATACATTACTCAGTGCTCATCACAATAACTGTAATCTTTAATCTCCATCACCCATGACCCCCACCAGGGTCAATGCCCCACCCCAAATTGTTCAAAGATCAACTGTATACTATTAATTTCCAAGAGCACATTTTGTTGTTTTAACAATAGTATTTTGTTCTTGTTTTATAAATATTTTATCTTCTGAGGAAGAGCTTTTTAAAAAAGATTTCCTCTTACTGCATAGTTTCCTTCAAGTTTCTTTCCACCTCCCTTTTTTATGTTTACACTTACCTCAGGTGACTAATAGTCTGTATTAACATGTTCCCTTAAGTCCCTATTGCAATATAGGATTCCTAACCTCAATTATGTCTAGAGTCCCCCATTTCAGAGAGCCTCTGTTTTACCTTCTCCCAAGAAAATATCTTTGAGTCTTCTGCTGGGACCCAGGAGATAAATCACACAGTTCACAGAATGACAAGGGGATCTGGAAATCTAATCTGACTTGCATGCTTCAAAATCCGAATTTCATGCAATTCATCTGGTTTTGCCCCCCATTTCATTGTCACTTCCCAAAATGAGGTATCACAATAACTTTCTACAGAAATAGAAACAGCCAATTTTTAAAAAATTTCATATATAGAGATACAGCAGGAGCAGGGGGGAGAGAGAGAGAATCTCAAGCAGGCTCCAGGCTCAGCATGACCCAGGGATCATGACCTGAGCCAAAGTTAGGAGTCAGGAGCTGAACGAACTAAACCACTCAGGTGCCCCCAAATTTTATATGGAGTTGAAAGGGACCACAAAATTACCCAGGACAATCTTGAAATGAACCATGAATAAAGACGAAACACTCTCTATTTTAGAGAAACAATTCTCTATTTTAAAACATGATACAAAACTACAATTCTCAAACTTGTATGGTGCTGGAAAATATGGGCATATGGACAATGAAATAGAATTGAGAGTCCAGAAATAAACCCACACATTTATAGTTAATTGATTTTCAACAATGAGACAACCAGGTAGCATTTACTAAAGGCATACAAGTCTGGCTCAATATTCAAGAGTCAGTTAATGCAAACCAGTGATCAACAGAATTGGCACATAATTCGCACAGAAAAAGGATTTGACAAAATCCAATGTCCTTTCATGATTGCAGGAAGAAAAATCTCTCAGTACACAAGGGATAGAGAGGAACTTCCTCAAAATGAAAGGAGCATCTAAAAAAACCTAGGTAATATCATACTTAATGATGCGAGGCTAAATTTTCTCTAAGACCGAGTACTGAAAGATCTAGCCATTGCAATAAGACAATTAAAAAAAAAAAAGAAAAGTAATACAAATTGGAAAGGAAGAAATTAAACCCTATCTTCATATATAATATGATTGTCTATGTAGAGAGGCACTCGGATGGCAGAGTCGTTTAGGTGTCTGACTCTTGGTATCAGATCTCATGGTTCATGAGATTGAGCGCCACGTTGGACTCTGCACTGACAGCATAGAGCCTGCTTGGTATTCTCTCTATCCCTCTTTCTCTGTCCCTGCTATGCACATTCATTCCCTCCCTCCCCCCTCTCCCTCCCCCATCTTCCTCCCCCCTCCCTTCAAAATAAATAAATAAATAAATAAATAAATAAATATTTGTCATTCTCTGATTCAGTTCACTTAGTATGATTTCACTCATATGTGGAATTTAAGAAACACAACAGATGAACATAGGAAAAGAGAAAGAAAAATAAAATAAAAACGGAGAAGGAGGCAAACGATAAGAGACTCTTAAATACAGAGAACAAACAGAGGGTTCCTGGAGGGGAGGTGGGTGGAGGGATGGGCTAAATGGGTGATGGGCATTAAGGAAGACACTTGTTGGGATGAGCACTGGGTATTATATGTAAGTGATGAATCACTGGATTCTACTCCTGAAACCAATACTACACTGTATGTTAACTAACTTGAATTGATATAAATAAATTAAAAAACATAAATATAAATGAATAAACATTAAAAAGTAACTCATTAAAACAATGATTGTTCATGTAGAAAATGAAAGGGAGAAAAGAAAGAAAGAAAGAAGAAAGACGCACTTAGATTAATGAGTTCAGCAATGTTACACAATACAAGATCAATACACAAAAGCAATTTACATTTTTATACACTATGAAGAAATGGAAAGCAAAACCTAAAAAGGCAACACTATTTACAATTGTGTCAGAGGAAATGATGTGTACATATAAATCTAAGACAAGTGTATAAAATCTGTATGATGAAAATGATTCATTTCTGATAAAAGATATCAGAGAAAGCCTAAATGTCAAGAGCTAGGGAAGAAGCGGTTCAGGCCAACTATCTTATCAATGTTCAACTAACAGGAGAGAGGAAGGGTAGAACCACGTGGCATCTCCCACACTAAAAGAGCACACCATGGACTAGAGAATATTCACTCAGAGAGACCAATACTAAGACAGTTAGGCAAAATTACTAGGTCTTTCTTTTAAGAAAAAATATTTGGGGGCATTTAGAGAAAAAATATAACTTGTGACTTAAGAAATTAAGAAATTTAGATTATCATCAGATTTTTTAACATAATCATTTTATACCAGAAGAAAATGGGGTCACATATTTATTTTTTAAAATAGTTTATTACCAAGTTGGTTTCCATTAACACTCAGTACTCTTTGCCACAAGTGCCCCTCTCCATGACCATCAACCCCCTACCCCTTCCCCCCTCCCGCTTCAGCGCTCAGTTTGTTCTCAGCATTCAAAAGTCTCTCATGATTTGCTTCACACCCTCTCCCCAACTCTTTTCCTCCCGCTTTCCCATTCCCAAGGTCTCCTATTAGGTTTCTCCTATTAGATCTATGAGTGAAAATATATGGTATCTGTCCTTCTCTGCCTGACATATTTCGCTTAGCATGACACCCTCGAGGTTCATCCACTTTGCTACAAATGGCCAGATTTTATTCTTTCTCATTGCCATGTAGTACTCCATTGTATATATATATACCACATCTTCCATACCCACCCATTGCTTGATGGATATTTATGCTCTTTCCATAAAATGGCTATTGTTGAAAGTGCTGCTATGAACATTGGGGTACATGTCTACTATGCATCAGCATTTCTGTATCCCTTTGCATATATCCCCCAAAATGCTATTGTTGGGTCATAGAGGAGTTCTACTGATAGTTTTCTGAGGAACCTCTACACTGTTTTCTAAAGCAGTACCAGTTTACATTCCCACCAACAGTGTAGGAGGGTGTCCATTTCTCCACATCCTTGCCAGCATCTACAGTCACTTGATTTGTTGATTTTAGCCACTCTGAACGGTGTGAGGTGGTATCTCAGTGTGGTATTGATTTATATTTCCCTGATGATGAGAGACTCTGAGCATCATTTCATGTGCCTCTTGGCCATCTGGATGTCCTCTTTGCAGAAATGCCTATTCATATCTTCTGCCCTTTTCTTCACTAGACTATTCATTTTTCAGCTGTGGAGTTTGGTGAGTTCCTTTTAGATTTTGGATACTAGCCCTTTATCCGATATGCCATTTGCCACTATCTTTTCACATTCTGTTGGTTGCCTATTGTTGGTTTTTTTTTTTTTTGTTTCCTTTGCAGTGCAGAAGCTCTTATCTTGATGAGGTCCCAATAGTTCATTTTGGTTCTTGAATCAATTGCCTTTGGAGATGTGTCGAGTAGGAAATTGCTGTGATTGAAGTCAAGGAAGCTATTCCCTGCTTTCTCCTCTAGGGTTTTGATCGTATCCTGTCTCACATGCAAGTCCTTCATCCATTTTGAGTTTATTTTTGTGAATGGTGTGGAAAGTGGTCTAGTTTCATTCTTCTGCATGTTGCTGTCCAGTTCTCCCAGCAGCACCTGTTAAAGAGGCTGCCTTTTTTTCATTGGATACTCTTTCCTGCATTGTCAAAGATTAATTGGCCATATATTTGTGGATCCATTTCTGGGCTCTCAATTCTATTCCATTGGTCCATGTGTCTGTTTTTGTGCCAATACCATACTGTCTTGATGATGACAGCCTTGTAGTAAAGGCTAAAGTCTGGGATTGTGATGCCTCCTGTTTTGGTTTTCTTCTTCAATATTACTTTGGCTATTAGGGGTCCTTTGTGGTTCCATATGAATTTTAGGATAGTTTGTTCTAGCTTTGAGAAGAATGCAGGGGCAATTTTGATTGGGACTGCATTGAATGTGTAGATTGCTTTGGATAATAATGACACTTTCACAATGTTTATATTTCTAATCCATAAGCATGGAATGTTTTTCCATTTTTTTGTGTCTTCTTCAATTTCCTTCATAAGCTTTCTTTAGTTTTTATCCTACAGGTCTTTTACATCTTTAGTTAGGTTTATTGCTAGGTATTTTATGGTTTTTCGTACAACTGTGAATGGGATCAGTTTCTTGATTTCTCTTTCTGTTGCTTCATTTTTGGTATATAAAAATGCAACAAATTTTGGTACCTTGATATTGTACCCTGCGACTTTGCTGAATCCATGGATCGCTTCTAACGGGCTTCTGGTGGAGTCAATAGGGTTTTCCACGTAGAGTATCATGTCATCTGCGAAAAGTGAAAGTTTGACTTCTTCTTTGCCAATTCAGATGCCTTTTATTTCCTTTTGTTTTCTGATTGCTGATGCTAGAACTTTCAGCACTATGTTAAATAACAGTAGTGAGAGTGGATATCCCTGTCGTGTTCCTAATCTCAGGGGGAAAGCTCTCATTTTTTCCCCCACCGAGGATGATATTAGTTGTGAGCTTTTCATAAATGCCTTTTAGGATGTTTAAGTAAGTTCCTTCTATCCCAACTTTCCCTAGGGTATTTTAAATGTATTTTTAATTTTTTAATAGTTTATTGTCAAATTGGTTTCCATATAACACCCAGTGCTCTTCCCCACAAGTGCCCTCATCCATTACCAACCCCTCTTTTCCCCCTCCCCCTCCCCGTTCAGTCCTCAGTTCATTTTCAGTATTCCATAGTCTCTCAGCTTTTGCGTCCCTGGCTCTCCCCAACTCTCTTTCCCCCTTCCCTCCCTATGGTCCTCTGTTAGGTTTCTCATGTTATACCTATGAGTGCAAACATATGGTATCTGTACTTCTCCGCCTGACTTATTTCGCTTAGCATGACATCCTCGAGGTCCATCCACTTTGCTACAAATGGCCATATTTCATTCTTTCTCATTGCCATGTTATACTCCATTGTATATGTATACCACATCTTCTTGATCCATTCATCGAGGGTTTTTATTAAGAAGAGATGCTGTATTTTGGCAAATGCTTTTTCTGCATCTATCCACAGGATCATATGGTTTTTATCTTTTCTTTTGTTAATGGATTTGCAAATATTGAACCAGCCCTGTAACCCAGAACTGAATCCCACGTGATCATGATGGATAATTCTTCTTATTTGCTGTAGAATTTGATTTTCTAGGATCTTGTTGAATATTTTTGAATCTGTATTCATTAAGGATATTGGCCTGTAGTTCTCTTTTGTTTGTTGGGTCTGTGTCTGGTTTGGGAATCAGTGTGATGCTGGCTTCATAGAATGAGTCCAGAAGTTTTCCTTCTATTTCTATTTTTTGAATACCTTGAGAAGGATGGGTGTTAACTCTGCTTTAAATGTCTGGTAGAGGGACACAAGTCATGAGAGACTATTGAATACTGAAAACGAACTGAGGGCTGAAGGGGAGGGGGAGAATGGGGTGATGGTCTTGGAGGGGGGCACTTGTGGGGGAAGCACTGGGTGTTATATGGAAACCAATTTGACAATAAACTATTATAAATTAAAAAAAATAAGTGGTAGAATTTCCCTGGGAAGCCATCTGACCCTGACCTTTCATCTCTTGGAATGCTTTTGATAACTGATTCTATTTCTTCACTGGTTGTGGGTCTGCTCAGATTTTCCATCACTTCCCATTGAAATTTGGTAGTACACAAATTTAGGAATTTGTCGATTTCTTGGAGATTGTCCAGTTTGTTGGCATATAATTTTTCATAGTAATCTCTGATGATTGCTTGTATTTCTGAAAGATCAGTTGTAATAGATTCATTTTCATTCATTATTCTGTCTATTGGGGAGTTCTCTCTTTTCTTTCTGAGGAGCCTAGCTAGAGGTTTATCAATTTTGTTTATTTTTTCAAAACACCAACTCTTGGTTTCATTGATCTCAACTGTTTTTTTGTATTCTGTATTATTTATTTCTGCCCTAATCTTTATTATTTCTCTTCTGCTTGTTTTGAGGTGCTCTTGCTGCTCCCTTTCTAGTTTCCTTAGACACTCTGTTAGATTTTGATTTTGAGCTTTTCCTAGTTTATTGAAGCAGGCCTGGATTGCAATAAACTTTTCTCTTAGGACTGCATTTGCTGGGTTTCCGAGAGTTTGGATTATTGTATTTTCATTCTTATTTGTTTCCATATATTTTTAAAGTTTCTTTTCTAATTGACTAATTGGCCCAATCATTCTTCAGGTGGGTGGATTTTAACCTCCACATTTTTGGGGGATTTCCAGACTTTTTCCTGTGGTTGATTTCAAGTTTCATAGCATTGTGATCTGAAAGAGTGCAAGGTATGATGTCAATTAGTTTGTATTTATGGAGGGCTGCTTTATGCCCCAGTAGGTGATCTATCTTGGAGAATGTGCCATGTGCATTCGAGAAGAAAGTGAATTCCCTAGCTTCAGGTTGCAGAGTTCTAAATATATCTATTAATTCCATCTGTTCCACTGTGCTGTTCAGGTCCATTGTTTCTTTAGTGATTTTTTTGTCTGGTTGACCTATCTGTTGTTGTAAGTGGAGTATTAAAGTTGCCTGAAATTAGCACATCTTTATCAATAAGATTGTTTTTGTTTGTGATTAGTTGTTTTATGTATTTGGGTGCTCCCAAATTCGGCGCATAGACGTTTATAATGGTTAGCTCTTCCTGATGGAGAGACCCTGTAATTATTTTATAATGTCCTTCTTCATCATTTGTTACTGCCTTTACTTTAAAGTCCAGTTTGTTTGAAATAAGTATGGCTACTCTGGCTTTCTTCTGACATCCAGTCACATGATAGATATTTCTCCATCCCTTTACTTTCAATCTGAAGGTGTCTTCAGGTCTAAGGTGAGTCTCTTATAGACAGCAAATAGATGGATTTTGGTTTTTTATCCATTCTGTTACCCTGTGTCGTGTGATTGGAGCATTTAGTCAATTTACATTCAGTGTTATTATTGAAAAATGTGGGTTTAGATTTATTGTGTTCTCCGTAGAGTTCATGTTTGTATTGATGTCTCTGGTGCCTTATATTCCTTGCTACTTTTCCCTCATAGAGTCCCTCTTAGGATTTCTTGTAGGGCTTGTTTGGCGGTGATAGATTTTCTCAATTTTTGTTTATTTGGGAACACCTTAATCTTTCCTTCTATTTTGAATTACAGGCTTGCTGGATAAAGAATTCTTGGGTGCATACTTTTCCTGTTAATCACATTGAACATTTGCTGCCATTCCTTCCTGGCCTGCCAAGTTTCAGTAGGTAGCAGTGTAGCCACTCTGATAGGTTTCCCTTTGTATGTTAGGGCCCTTTTATCCCTAGTTGCTTTCAGAATTCTCTCTTTGTCCTTATATTTTTCCAGTTTCACTATGATATGTCATGCCAAAGGTCAGTTCAAGTTACATCTTAGGGGAGTTCAATGTGCATCTTGAATTTAAATGTCGTTTTCTTTCCCCACTTTGTAGAATTTTTTTGGTTATAATTTGATCAAGCACCGCTTCAGGACCTTTTTCTCTTAATTCCTCTTCAGGAACTCCTATGATACGAATATTGTTCCGTTTGATTTTATTACTCACGTCTCGAATTCTCCTTTCCTGCTCATGGATCAATTTCACTCTTTTTTTCTCGGCTTCCACTTTTGCTATAACTGTGTCTTCTGCCTATTCGTCTCTCTGCCTCTTTAATCTGTGTGGTGGCCGCCTCCATTTTATTATTAACCTCATTTATATCCTTTTAAACTCATCACAGCTATTTTGAAAGTCCCTAGTCATTGTATCAGTAGCTTCTCTGATGCTTTTTTCAAGCCCAGCGATTAATTTTATGACACTTGTTCTAAATTCATGTTCAGTTATGTTGCTTTGATCTGTTTCCAGCAGTTCTGTGGCTTGACTTCTTCCTGGAGTTTCTTTAAGGGAGAGTTCTTTCGTTTTGTCATTTTGGCTATCTTTATCTTGTCAGTTTTATTTATTTATTTATTTATTTATTTACTTTTTAAAATAAGAGTTTATTGTCAAATTGGTTTCCATATAATACCTAGTGCTCCTCCCCACAAGTGCCCTCCTCCATGATTATCACCCCCTTCCACCCACCCCCTCAACCTTCAGCCCTCGGTTTGTTTTCAATATTCAATAATCTCTCAGGTTTTTTGTCCTTCTCTCTCCCCAACTCTCTTTCCCCTTCCTCTCCCTATGGTCCTCTGTTAGGTTTCTCCTGCTAGACCTATGAGTGCAAACATATGGTATCTGTCCTTCTCCGCCTGACTTATTGCGCTTAGCATGACACCCTAGAGGTCCATCCACTTTGCTACAAATGACCATATTTTATTCTTTCTCACTGTCATGTAGTACTCCATTGTATATCTATACCACATCTTCTTGATCCTTTCATCAGGTGTTCGACATTTAAGCACTCTTCATAATTTGCCTATTGTAGAAAGTGCCACGATGAACATTGGGGCACATGTGTTTCTATGCATCAGCACTTCTCTATCCCTTAGGTAGGTCCCCAACAGTGCTATTGCTGCATCATAGGGGAATTCTCTTGATAGTTTTTGAGGAGCCTCCACACTGTTTTCCAGAGCGGCTATATCAGTTTACATTCCCACCAACAGTGTAGGAGGGTGCCCGTTTCTCCACATCCTCACCAGCATCTATAGTCTCTTGATTTGTTCATTTTATCCACTCTGACCAGCGTGAAGTGGTATCTCAGTGTGGTTTTGATTTATATTTCCCTGATGCTGAGGGATGCTAAACATCGTTTCATGTGCCTGTTGGCCATCTGGATGTCCTCTTTGGAGAAGTGTCTGTTCACATCTTCTGCCCATTTCTTCCCTGGATTATTCATTTTTCGGGTATGGAGTTTGGTGTGTTCCTTGTAGATTTTGGATACTAGTCCTTTATCCGATATGCCATTTGCCACTATCTTTTCCCATTTGTCGGTTGCCTATTAGTTTTTTTTGATTGTTTCCTTTGCAGTGCAGAAGTTTTTATTTTGATGAGGTCCCAATAGTTCATTTTTGTTCTTGATTCCTTTGACTTTCTTGATGTGTCAAGTAGGAGATTGCTGCGATTGAGATCAAGGAGCCTATTACCTGCTTTCTCTCCTAGGATTTTGATGGTTTCCTGTCTCACATTCAGGTCTTATCCATTTTGAGTTTATTTTTGTGAATAGTGTTAGAAGGTTGTTAAGTTTCATTCTTCTGCATGTTGATGTCCAGCTCTCCGAGCACCACCTGCTAAAGAGGCTGTCTTTCTTCCATTGGATACTCTTTCCTTCGTTATCAAAGATTAATTGGCAATACACTTATGGCTCCAGTTCTGTCTGTTTTAAAAGCTCGTTGTGCACTGTGCACCTGTTAGTATTGCTCTGTTAAAGGAGGCTTATTGATTGTCCAGGGCCTGTCATTTCAGGAAGTGTTCTTTTAGTGGTATCTCTCGGTTTCTCTTGTTGTGCCTTTAAGTATTTTATTTCCCTACTCAGCGATATTTGGGACTCTCCATTATAGGTTCTTTGGTTTTTTTCTTGGGGTAGCCTTGAAAATGAATACAAAAAAAAAAAAAGAAAGAAAGAAAGAAAACGAATACAGACGGACAAACACACAGGGAACAAGAGCACACAAAAGCACAGACAAATTAAACAAAGAAACAAATTAAAAAGTGAAAGGAATGAAAATAAAAGGGAGAGGAAAGAGAAGAAAATAAGAGAAGAAAAAATTAATGTGGGGCAGAGACAACAAAGGACAATGGACAGTCGATGGGAGAGATCAGGATGAGATAAGGGAGAATATATCTGGATGGCAAGAGAAATAAAAAGAGGGAGAAAGGAAAAAGGAAAATAAAGAGTTAAAATTAGAACAATAAAAAAAGAGTAAAAGAATTAATAATAATAAAAAATAAATACAAAAAAAGCAGCAGCTCCCCCTCGTGGATAAGCCTGGTTTGGTGTAACTAGGTTCTCGGGCTGCTCTCAGAGGCCCTGCCTTGGTGGTTTTGGAGAGAATAATGGCAGCACCCAAGTTCTGCTTGAACTAAGTGCTGCAAGCTACTCTTATGAATCTGATCTACTTGTGCTGCGGGTGAGCCAAGCTATATTTTCCAGGCCCAACTCGCTTCAAAATCCTAGTCCATGCACTTTAATGCTACCACAGATGAGATGTACTAGCTTTGGCAACCAGTTTCTTAGCCGGGATCTCATAGGGGGAGGGAGCTTTTTTCTTGGCGCCAGCTGGGATTTGCACTGCCGCTGCCCAAGGCAGGGTGCGCTCAGCAGCCTCTGCCACCAACTCCCTGTCAGGTTTGCTTAGAGGTGGGGGCTATTTTTCCTGGTTCCACCCTGGATTTGTGCTGCCACTGTTGGAGGCTAGGTGCACTCCCCTGTGCCGCTGCCTGCCTCCCAGCAGGGATCACGAATGGGAAGGAGGCTGTTTTTTTTTTTTAATGCCATCCTGGGTTGGTGTCAATGCCACCGCCGAGCCCAAGGAAGAATTTGCCAGCTATATGGGACAGGTTTCTCTCCCCAAGCTCAGCGGTTACATATGGCTTGAGAGTTTTTCTCTCCGTCCCAGGTTAAATTCTTTATCTCTTCTCTAGAGACAGTACTGTTAGCATGTTCAGTTTCTCTTTCTCTTTGCTTTTTCTCTCAGGGGCTCTTTACACTTTTCCTGTGTTGGGCTGGGGCTCTCACCTACCCTGCCCCTCTTGGGCTAGCCCGTTTTCCAATCTCCCCAGTTCTCACTCACTCACTCAGGCATCTTTGAGGTTGTATTCTTTCTGTAGTCTGTATTTTCTCCTCCCACTCTTGCAGATAAGAGTAATGTCCTTCTCAGTTCAATAGATGGGGCGGATGAAGTTTACAGAGCTCCCTTCTTTTCTGCCATCTTGCCTCCTTCTCCTGTCCCTTGTAAGTTTTAAAACGTGTTATGTGCTCTGGTCCTGCTGAGCACTGCTATATTAAAGTAGGCTCATACACTGTCCAGGGCCTGGACATTCATAAGGTGTCTTTTTGGAGTGTGTTATTTGCTCTCTCTTGTTTTGACTCTGGTTATTTTATTTCCCTACTTGTAGTGATGTTTTGTACCCTCAACCATGTATACTTTGATTTGTTCCTTGAAGGAGCCCTAGAAAGGAAAAGAAACAGACAAATAAACAGGAAACAAAAACACCCAAATGCACAAACAAATTAATAAAACAAGTGAACAAACAGGAATTAAAAAACAAAAAAATAAATGATCTAAAAGCAAAAAACCAGAAACACCAGCAACAAGTAAAGAACAGAGTAGAAGTGTTACTGATGGAAGAGCATATACAAAGAGAGAAATGACAGGGGTGGGGTAAAAGAGAAAATGAACATTGGCCAGGCAGAGAGACTAAAAGGCTTAATCCAGAGAGAGAGAAATGAAAATAAAGAAGGAGGCAATCATAAAGAAACAAAGATAAACTTACCCAGAGAAACTATATGGCTTGATTATTCCAAAGAGAGAGAGAAAGAGAAGTTAAGAAAGAGGTGTAAAACATGCAATAAATGGATTAAATATGTCTGTTTAAGAAAACCAATAAGCAGAGTAACCAGCCTAGAGGAGGGAAGAGATAAGAAGGAGAAAAGGGAGAATATATCCAAATACAAGAACTGACCTAGAGGTAGTCCAGGCAATGTTGTAGTTCTGTTCCAAATGAAGGGTCCGTCTGGTTCCACAGCATCCATCCAGCTCCAGTACATTAGTGGCTACCCAGAACTGAAGAGTGTGGATTGGTGTAGGCGGGTCCCACCTCCACTGTGGGCCCTGCAGACCAATCCCTGAGACCAATCCCATCTTTGTGGTTGTGGGGAGAAAAATGGTGATGGCCCAGTCCCTTCTTCATGGGCCAGGTGTCCCAAATCACTCCTTTGGATTCATCCTCACTGTGCCTGGGTGCAGACGAGACAGGCTATCTCACTACACAGTCTCCTGTGTCCCCCATTTAGCTGGGCTTTAAACTCCCTCTTCATGCATGTTAATGATTCCTCCCATTATGTGGTCCAACGACTGTGCTGCAGCACTTCAGGGGAGGGGACCAGCTTTCCCTGCTGCAGACTGCGCCCCTCACCTACCACTGAACCCGGAGGTGACTCCCCTCCTCCCCAGGTGTGCGATCAGGGCAGCTGGCCCCAGTCCAAAGAAAGCTCTGCAGTTAGAGATGGGATCCCTCTTTGTCCCTGTCTGAAGTTTTCCCTTGTCCAGATATAGTCCTACGCTTACCCCAACCGCTCTTTCTCTTCCCTTTGTCTCTCTACAGAAGGGGATCCCTCCCCTCCGTGCCTACATGGGCCTTTTTATCTTTCCCAGTTCACAATCATCCACTTATGGGGCTGTCCAAGTTTCCCATTTTGTCCATGGTAGACTCCATCTCTTTTCCTTCCAGACTCTTGGGGTTCAAAGTCCTTTGTTTTCAGCCTTTCTTTATTTGAGAGAGTCAGGAAGTACGAATTCCCCTACTTCTCTACCATGTTGGCCCCTCCCTTCCTCTGTGAGAAGAAACAAAAACTGTAAGAGTAAAAAAAATAGAAAGCACAAAAGCGAAAAAAAGGTATATCTGTAAACATTAGCCAAGAGAAGCACAACATTAAATGAGGTAAACTATGATACAAAATATCTGAAATGTGGAGGGGAGAAGGGTGAAGAATGAGTTCAAAATTAAGTGAACATAGAAAAAGGAAGATAGTGGTGAAGTAGGAGGATACTGGGCTCACCTAGTCCCATGAATACAACTAGATAACTATCAAATCATTCTAACTATCCCCAGAAATTGGCCCGAAGAGTGGCAGAATAAACTGCACAACTAAAGGTAAAGAAGAAGCTACACTGAAGAAAGTAAGAAATGTGTAGATGCAGTTTGGGAGAGAAATGGATCACGGCTGTTGCAGCAGGGAGGGATCTACAGTCACAGAGAAGGGTGAGAGACAGAATATCACATAAGAACGTGTATGGTAAAACAAATCCCAATAGCAAATGGCTAGGGAAGAGATGGGGGCCAAATTGTGTGATTTCTTAAAACCAGCAAAGCATAAAGCCTGGAGGTTTAAAGATCAGATATGTCAGCTTGGAGACAGCATGGAGAACATTGGGGCTGCTCTTGGAGAAAACACAGGGCAAACAGCCTGTGGACATACAGTGTGGAAAAGCCAATCTTAAAAGTCCATGGGGCACACCGTGGGGAGGATTTTTGCTCATCTGAGAGTGCATCCCAGAGAGACAGCATTCATGCTGAGACACTTCTGGGAATGAAGGATCTGGCCAGTGCCATTTCATTTCTCCACCCCTCAGCATAACCACAAGGTCATCTGCAGGAGACAGCACAATACGTACACTTGCTACCTAGCTTGCTTACACCAAGCCCCGTCTCTCCACTTTGGTGGAGGTGCCCATCCCAATCACCTTTACTTCAGTCCCAGGACAGTGGGCCTCCTGCCCCAGGAGACCTACCAAAACCCTTACTCACAACATGTTTCCCAATGTCAGAGCTGTGTGGACCCTGGATTCTGGTGGCAGTGGCAAAAAGTCTCATTTTACAAACAGACCAGAGCATACATAGTTAAAATGCACCACATTCAGACCAGGGACCAAGCACTGCATGCAATAGGTAGAGAGAATCTCTACAGACTAATGACCTGTAGAATAAAGTGGCTAGACGTAAATAGTACAGCATACACAGCACACATTGGAGATACTCCCTGAAGTGTCAGGCCTATGAGAAGGACACTACATGGCAGGGTGTTCCAAGATCTCTCCTTCATAAGGACACCATACGTTTTCACTCATAAGTCTAACAGGAGAAACTTAACAGAGGGCCATGAGGAGGGGAAGAGGGGAAAAAGAGTTAGGGAGAGGAAGGGAGGCAAGTCAGGAGAGTTTTGAATACTGAAACAAACTGAGGGCTGAAGGGGGAGGGGGAAGGAGAAGGGGGTAATGGACATGGAGGAGGGCACTTGTGGGGAAGAGCACTGGGTGTTATATGGAAACCAACTTGACAATAAACTATAAATAAAAATAAAAGGAGGAGAGGTAGCTGACTTTCCTAACAAACAAGAAAGGGCACAGAGACTTACACAAAATGAGAAGACAGAGAAACTTATCCCCCAAAAAAGAATAGGACAAGGACATGGCCAGAGATCTAAGTGACACAGATATAAATAACATGCACGATAGAGAATTTAATGTAATGATCACACAGATACTCACTGGATTTGAGAAAAGAGTGGAAGCGATCAGTGAGACCCCTAACACAGGGATAAAGAATAGCATAGCAGAGTTAAATAAATGAAATCAGAAACACACTTGATGGAATGAACAGCAGGCAGGATGAAGCAGAGGAAAGAATTAATGACCTAGAGGACAGAGCAATAGAAAGTAATCAAGTTGAACAAATGAGAAAAAAGGATAATACAACACAAAAATCGTCTTAGGGAACTCGGTGACTCTGTCACATGTAATAACATTCATATTATAGGAGTCCCAAAAGAGGAAATGAGAGAAAAGGGGGTACAACATTTATTTGAAGAAATAATAGCTGAAAACTTCCCTAATCGAGGGAAGGAAACAGATATCCAGATATAGGAGGCACAGAGAAACCCCAATAAAATCAACAAAAGTGAATCCATACCAAGACATATTGTAATTAAAATAGAAAAATGTACTGATGGGGAGGAGGAGCCAAGATGGCGGAGAGGAAGGGAGCTCGGTAAACTCCGTCCACACCATTTATCGAACTGAGAAGGATATTACGCTCATCTGCGAGAGCGGAAGGGGAAAATACGGACTCCAGAAAGAATAGAACTTCAAAGATACATGAGTGAGTGGGGGCGAACGGGGGAGATCTGAAAACGGGCCAACCTGGGACGGGCAGGGGAGGTAAGATTCCCAGCCCAACCGGGGGTAAGCGCGTGGTGCCCCAGAGACAAAGGGAAGAGACAGAGTCGGAACAGGCACACAGTACTGTTTCTGGGGAAGAGGTATAGAACGCTTGGCTGCGCTTGGAGACAAAAACCCACCCCATAGATAACCGCTGGGTAGCCGGAATCCCGAACCGGGGTTGCGCAAGAGAAGAAACAGCTTCAAGCCCTAAGCCATCTCGGCAGGGAATCAGAGGCGGCTGTGGCTGTAGGAAGCGGCTGCGCTGGGAAGGCGCGCACCCCAGTGGGAAGCGGCCTGAGGGGCGACTGTGCCGGGAAGGCGAGCTCCCCGGGGGGGAAGCAGCCGGAGCGGAGCTGAGACTGCGCCGGGGAGGCAAGCTCCCAGGCGGGAAGCAGCCGGAGCGGAGACTGTGCCGGGGAGGCGAGCTCCCTGGCGAATAGACATACAAATTCAAGAGGCACAAAGAACACCCTTAAGACGTAATTTGAATCGGCCTTCAGCACGACATATCGTAGTGAAACTGGCAAAATATAAAGATAAAGAGAGAATTCTGAAAGCAGCTAGGGAGAAAAGGGCCCTCACATACAAAGGGAAACCTATCAGAGTGGTTACAGACCTATCTAATGAAACCTGGCAGGCCAGGAAGGAATGGCAGGAAATCTTCAATG
>PJEM01016260.1:0-26467 GCA_004023845.1 Helogale parvula | reverse complement strand
ATTTTGGGAATTTTCTGTAAGCCCTACTGAAAATGCTAAGCAAGTGTTTATTTTTGTCCATTGTATGTTACATTGTGGTCTAGAAGTAAACCAGTGTGGCTACTAACACAGAGTAAGTTGCTTTTCAGACATCACTGCTGGTTCTTACTTGTGTTTTTCTTGACTGTGGTCTCTTCTCCCTCCACCCCTTAGTTTGTTTTAGTTTTATTCTACCTGCAAATAATTCCTGTTAACTAAATACATCGTTTCCTGCTCAAGTGTCCATGGTAGCTACGCTCCTCTAGTTTAGGAGAGAAGGGTACATGATCTTGGTATTAGGGGGTTAGTAATTCTTTTTTCTATCTCTTATATCCACAACTCTAGTGGCACTAAAAAGAGCCATAACTTTCAAGTATGGGTGGAAACAGGGACACCTGGGTGGCTCAGTGGGTTAAGTGTCCACCTTCGGCTCAGGTCATGATCTCATGGTTCATGAGTTTGAGCCCCACGTTGGACTCTGTGCTGACAGAGCCTCCCTATCTCTCCGCTCCTTCCCCAGTCACACTCTGTCTTTCTTTCAAAAATACATACTCATCAAATATGGGTAGAATCAAAGTTTTGTGATTTTCCCCCTGGGCTAATAACCCTAGTCTATAATGGCAATAGTGATTTCTTTAGTGATTAAATTTGCACAACAAATGCATTTTTCTTCTCATAACATCTACCTCTAATGAAAATATTTGGGCATGTATTTGAGAAGAAGAGGACCAGTACAATCCAAGGGCAGAGAGAGAGGGAGACAGAATCCGAAACAGGCTCCAGGCTCTGAGCTGTCAGCACAGAGCCCGACATGAGACTCAAACTCACGAACCACAAGATCACGACCTGAGCCGAAGTCGGATGCTTAACCGACTAAGCCACCCAGGCACCCTCCAAGAATTATTCTGACATAAGGGTCTGGGGCCTGCCTTCCATCTTCTGGGTCATCTGTGCTCATTTTTGCTTGTGCACTCACTATGAAGAGGAGTTTCTGTTTCATTACTAAATATGGAAGGCACAAGGCACAATGTATTTTGGCAAAATTCAGCGTGACCTAGATTGAGAGGGCCATGGAGTATATTTTCATGAGATTTTGCCTGTGAGTTAGCATCATCTAAATCCAATGATACAGTATAAAGCTTATTTTAAATATATTTAATAGTTTCTGTTGAAATTGATCTTAGGTAAGACTGGTGAGCATTATTATAGAACTTTAGAATGCACTCCAACATTGAGAGTCACTGGATTTTACTAATCCTGGAGTTACAGGTTCTGTAGGAACCTAAAGGCATCTTGTGAAAAGTTAACATTTTAAAATTATACTAAAAAATAAGCTAGTCTTAAGAATTTTCATGTAGTTCAAACTCCCCAGAATGTTAGGTGACATGAGTTCCATTTCTCAGCCTCCAGAGCACTTCTGCTTTTTTCTGTGGTGCTCGTTGGGATTCTATAGAAGATTGGATTTGAGTAAAGGTTCTTTGACTTTGAAAAGCTTAAAGATTACTAGGGTCAGAGTGTATATATGACTTGGCAAATGAAATAAGACCTGCTCTCTTACAAAGGAGGAAACTCAGAAGACTGTAGGCTGATCTGTGAATGAGCATTACAGGTTTTGATTTGTGATCTACCCAAGTATTCTGATTTACATATTTAGGAGGATGGGGAAGGGTAGTGGAGTTGGCGCCAAGAGTCAAATATTCCCTACCACAAAGGGTCAGCCACCTCATTACCCCTTCCCCCACACATCCACCCACCATGTTGGGTTAGTTTTGATTTTGGCCGGGGGGTGGTGGAGTGACCTTACAGGGAGGAAAGAGTCTCATTCCCAACCTCACGTTTGAATTTATTTGCTCACATTGTTACCTCTGCAACCCGTCTTCTATAAAACAAGCTAAGGGTTGAGTAATGAATTGGTATCATATTCTTTTGTGTGACTACCCCACAGTGTACCTATCTCCCCATCAAGGATAGACCATTTGTAACTCTGTGCTAAAAATAACTGATGCAGTGGGCATCCTGACATGTGTCTCTTTGAGCACATGTACTAGAGTTTTTCTAGTATTTGCCTAGAAATAAAATTACTAGGTTATTCTGTATCCGTGTCTTCAAGTCAGTATTGCAAATGCATTATACTAAAGGTGCATACCAGTCCCCACTCCCACTAGGAATTACCAAAATTCCCTTTTCTCTGTCCCTCTCCATTCTCAGTTAATGCTGATATTGTCAGACTTTCAACTTGCCAGTTAGGTGAACATGAACTAATATGTCTTCATTGCATATCTGGTTACATGTGAGGCGAACATCTTTTTCTAAATGTGTGGCCACTTGAGTTTCATCTGAAATGTTTGCTCATATCCTTTGCTCATTCTTTTTGGTTTGCCATTTTCTCATTTGTCGTTTTTTATATAGTCTGGATACTAATCCTTTCCTTACAAGCGTTGCAAAACAATCTATGTATAAACATATATACATACATACACAGTTTGTGTATGGGATCTTTTGTTATCAGTCTTTTATGGTTTGTACTATTGTCTTTCTTGTTCAAGAAATGACCATCTCAAGTTCACATATTCTCTTTACTTCTAGTAAAGACTTCATCCTACCTCCAAAGCACATATATTTAGGATGTTAATGCATCTTGAGTTTACTATTTTATATAGTATGAGGCCAGGAACCTAATTTTCTGCATGCTGCTAGCTAATGGCCTCAACACCACGCTAGCCAAGTCCCGTACCAACTTCTCTGCATGTGTGATGCGTTTCTCGTCCCTACATTCTGTTCTATTGTCTTTTTGCCCAACCCTGTCAGATATCACAACATTTTTGTTACTGTGGCCTCATAAATGCTGATGCCTGACAAGTACACATTGCCTTCCATAAAACTAGTTCCCTTTCATAAAAATACAATGAGATAATCTATGCTCTACTTCTTAGCGGCCTGCATCTGTTTGGACATCTAATGTTGAAAATTTCTCATCCTACTTATGGAAGTTCCTTTGTGTGCTCCTGTCGCACATTTACATGTTAAACCAGCCTGGGAGTGCAGGGGTCCCTCGGACCCCTTCCTTCCCCTATAAGGCTGTACCAGTTAACAGAGCCCTGATGTGCTGTGTTGGAACCTGAGGCAAATGGAAAATTCAGTGACCGTGATTCTGTCTTGATTTAAAATCTGACATTTTGTCCATCATGGTTTTCACATTAGTTCTTTTAAATGTTGCATGCGTGTATTTTTCTCAGTTACTGGATTTTTTGGCCCTATATAAGTGCATCACTTACTTCGCCCTAGGCTCAGCCGATAAGCATGTGGACTTGGGGGCCGTTGAAGTGACTATCTCTAGACCCTTTTCCTGATTGAAGGCAGATGTTGCCAAGGAGGAAGAAGTCAACCTCTGCACAAGTCCCCTTTACCGGAAACCAGTTTATCCTGGGGCTTTTAGTGAACTGCTGGGAAGGCTGGGTGAGGAGTCCTGTGCTCCAGCAGCAGCGAGCTGCCCTTGGGTTTTCTTGCTAAGGCAGTGAACCAACCTCCTTAATCTCTAAAAACAGGATGCTGGGGGAAACGGCACGCTCTGGAAGAACGTCATTGAAGTAACAGCATCAGTCTCCAAAATTCGTTCCAAAATGCACTATCTTATTTTAATACCTTTGAGACTGAGAAGCATCTTACACCAGTGGCATCTTAGAGTTCCCAGCGGCTGGGCAGCTGTTCTGGCACAGTTGCTCTGAGTTGGTGATAGCCATTCATATTTCGGTTCCGTGATGGGGCTTTGCATGTGGTTGGAACTACACGTGTTAACTCCAGTGCTGTTTAAAACGTCTTAAAAATGATTACATATGATTTAATGTAGAAGCAAAGTTACTGTGTACGCAAACCAGAAATGACAGCATAAAATTTCTAAAGAGTCTGTCTTAAAAACTTACTGCGACGCCTGCCTGGCTCAGTCGATCTCGGCGTCGGGAGTTCAGGCCCCACATTGGGCGGAGAGCCTACTGGGAAAAGACCCTATGGCAATAAGTATAAAGTAATTTTAAGTGTTATTAAAGCATCATTTTTGGTTTAATTTTTTCTTTATGCATTGAAAGAGTGGTGCAGAAAATCATGAACTCTTGGGAGGAATTTGATACATAATGTATAGGTAAGCAATATGTATAAAACGTGCATGGGAATGATACACATTAAGTTAGGACGGTGTGTGTTTGGAAGCATTGGGAAGCGTGAGATCTTTCTTTACGCACCTCCCCCAGGCCCCCAAAGACTCATCAAAATGTTAGCATCTGTGAAATCTGGGCAGTTAGGTAAGGGAATCATATTCTTTTCTGTAATTTTCTGTATGTTTGAATTTTTTATAAAGTTTTGAAATAAAAACTAAAATACAGAAAATAAGTGAATTTAGTGGTCTCGAATTGCCTTTTGGGGAGAGGGCGCCAATTTATAATCCCAACGGGATACAAAAATGCCTGTCTTTTGCTTTCTCTCACATTGTGCATTGCCAAACTGGTGAGTAAGATATTGCAATTTATGATATTTTCTTGACTTAATCCTCAATTATTTGATGACTACTGAGATTGAACATTTTTTCCCTCATATTTTGGCTAATTTGCCTATCTTTTAATAAAGCCTGTTTCGTTTGCATATTTTCTGCTAATAGAGTTATTTATTGTGAGAGTTCTATATATTTAGGAAATCAACCATTCTCTTAGATATGCCACGAATTACTGTTTTTTTGTTATTTGTCTTTTAAAGTAAGGATATTGAGGGATGGAACTAAGAACAAAGCACACCTACCAATACGGAAAAGACCTAATTCCTGAAAAACTGCTAAGTTAATAACATGGGTCTCTTTCCCCAAAATCTTGCATCATGATACTTTATTTCTGTGCTTTTTGTTACACAGTAATTTTTCTTTCTATGCCAGTTTTTCCTATAGGCAGAAGGAAGTCTTTCTGCAGTGATCGGAGAGATGCTCCAGAGAGCTCAGGTGCTCTGATCTGAAGAGTGCTGGGTGGCTCTCTTCGGTCAAAAGTATTAAAGATAATCTTTTTATCTGTCATATACCATTTGAAGAATATAGTGGGGTTTATTTTTTGTTGTACTTTAAAATGAAGTAAAATTTACAGTAAACTGCAAAGATTTTAGGTGTTTAATTTGAGGAATTTTGAGGCGAGTCCCTTGGTTATTTATATTCAAAAATTGTACAATTTGGGGCACGTGGCTGGCTCAGAAGAGTATGCAACCCTTGATCTTGGGGTCTTGAGTGTGTGAGCCCCACATTGGGTGTAGAGATTACTTAAACTTCAAAAGTTTTAGAATTTTATTATTTCCTTTAACAGTCTGGATCTTCAGTTGTAAACATAGACAGTCTTTTCACATTCTGAGTAAGTAAATATTTACATATATTTTCTCTTATGGCTTTTCTCTTTTTATGATAAATACAGTAATAGTAGTTGAACTTATTTTGGGATATTAATATATGGCAAAAAAAAACCCTAATGTAATATTTTCCATTTTCCTCTCTCACCAGCGAGTACATAAGCCAGTTTCTTATTTATTTGAAAATGCCCTTTTACTACATATTCTTGTGTATGCTTGTGTTTTCCATCCGAGTGCTTTATATTATGTATCAATATGTCGTCCTGTGCATCATAGTTTTATTATACATTTTATTATCTGGTAGGAAAATTGCTTCCTTATTACCCCCCTTTAACAAAAATGAATGTATATTCTTCCATTTGAACTTTTGAATAATTGGGCCAGGGTTTCTCTGCCAAAGAAAAATCCTATTGACGTTGAGTTGTTATATGCATAGATGGTCATTGATAATCTTCAGCAGCGAAGAATTCCGTTCTGGGAAAGTGCTACCTCTTTCCCTTTATATGAGTGTTTTTATGCCTCCCCCTCATAAAATTTTATAGTTCATTACCCAATTCTTAAGTAAATTCCTTGTTATTTTATATTTAGTACTTCTGTTGTTGCGAACCACCCCCCCATATGTTTTTAATTCATATGTTCTTTGTAGACAACGCCCTTAATCACTTACAACAAAATCATTTCAATTTCTATCATTTCCACCAGATGGCAGTCTCGGGCACGTCCATCTGTAAACCAGTCGAGGGCTCTGGTGACACGAAAGGCAGTGGCTGGCAGACCTTCCAAGCCCCTAAAAGTACAAGGACATGAAGATTTTTCTTTTTAAAAATGAAAGAGAAATGAACCCAACATTACGTAATTGTATTATTTATACTTCTATTAACCTGTAATCTTCCAGCCCATTAGTGGAGACAGAAAAACTGTCATTGCACCCTTCCAAATCACATTTCTCTGTCCCTGTGATAAACACCTGTGGCTTTGGGGCAGTATTTTCGTTTTATTCCACGGATTCTCATGGTTAGAGGCAGTCTTTCATCTATAATTGTTTCCCTTCCCCTAAAAGTACCATTTAAATGAGAAGTTCCTGAGTTTCTAAATGTTCATGTAAGAACATCTTTCTTTGACTCTGGCATTTGTGATGCCCCCGGCCTCTTCTGAAATGAGGTTCAGTGTTTATGGTTAGTATAAAGGGAAGTAAGTTTTTAACTGGTTTGTTCTACATGAATACAAAACTTAACCCCCCTTAGATTAGATATTTTATCAGCGAATTAGATGACGTCACAAAGACATCTTTAAGAATATATGAGGTAGTGAATATCTTGGTGACACAAGACACCAGCTCAAGTATTTCCTCATAAATACTTTTCCCAGTGGCCAAAAAATTGTACGTTTGGAAAATACATCACCTAAGCTCCCCTCTTGTGCCTTTTATTACAGTTGTATTTGTTAACTTATTTTTAGGTGATCAGAGAGTAGCGGCTGTCACTGTGCAGTAATCTCTCCCTTTCTGAGAGATTGTATTTCCACTCTGAGAGGAAAGGTGCAAGAAAGTTTGATAAGAAAACAGGAACTTAAGTTTGCTCCTTCAGCACAAAGGCCACCAAGCTTAATTCTTGCTTTTCCAAAAAGCTGGTGCAAATATTCTAGGAAGTAATATACCCAAAACTTGGAAAGACAGCAAATAATTTTTTAGGGAAAGCCATGGAAAACTGCCTTTCATGTTTGGATGTCTGGATAATTCCACAACGCAGTATGTAGAATAACAGATTTCTTTAGCGTGTGGCTTGAGTCATGTCTTGCATAATCACTGAGAACGAATGGTGAGAGAGGGGTTTATGGCAATTTCAGCCATGTAGTAGTTATTTCTAGAGCATGTTTGCAGTGTACGAAGATGCACCTTCAGGACAAAATTGGAATTGGTTAGAATTAGGTTCATACCATACCACACATTGCCATGTAGTTTGAGGTAACCTAAATTATATAAATAAAACCATAAGTTAAATGTATCTGGAAGATTGGCTGTGTAAAATTGACTTTGAAGAGGAATTCCTTTCTAATAACCCATGTTTGTATTGTATATATGTTTTTTTAGGGCTTTTTTGCTTTTTCAGGGGGCAACATGCATGAACATAGGACAGAATAGTCCCTGTTACAGCATAAAAGTGTACTTTATATTGAAGTTTCTTTCACCAAGAAAACTTCATATAATGCTGATTGCTTTAACATAGCAGAGGGGGGAGAGGACCAAATAAATTACGTTTTTGAGACTGATTTCTCATCAAAAAGCAACATACATTTCACCTGTATCTCAGTAAAAGGAGGGGGGAAACACACACCCATGCCTGTCCATTTAAGATTTTTATAAAGTGGCCAAAAAACAAATTCTAAATGATTCGTAGTTTTACAGCCTCAAAAGTTGTAACATAGTAGTTCTGAAGGATTGTCATTTGTGTGTGCTTCAAAAATAGAGTAACAAATTTTGTACCTGGTAAGATCTTTGAGTGTATATGTAGGGGATCTTAACGCTGGAAGACCATTCAGCAGCCTGTGACCTGAGCCTCTGGGAACCAGAATCCCTTGTGCTCCAGGGGGCTCGTAGGTTCTTTGTTTCCTCCTTTCATTTGTCTTATTAGCTCTTAAGACCAAACATTTAACAGCAGCTACAATGGTGACTCCCAGCACCTGCTCTGTTCTGTCCCCAGGTCACTCATGTGGCCGGGCTTCAATTGTCTTTACCATCCAAGACCCTTTCCTGCAACCGCTCTGGTTTTCTAGCTCTTTCTGAAAGTACCCACCCCAGAGCTGCACATAGTAAGCAGCAGAGCTCTCCTGTCCTTTGTGCTGGTTAATACTCTTCATCCGTGTGGCCACCCAGATGTTGGACCAGCTTTGCTGACAGCACGTGGCGCTGTGTGAGTCTTCAGAGGTTAATGATTTTTACTGCTATTAAGCGTTTTTCCCCCCATCCCGCACTTTTATGATTCGCATTTTGTTTAATCTACTTTGCAGGACCTGCGTCCATTCTTAGTTTCCTTGTGTTAGATTCATTAACCTTTTGAGAATTTTTTTGGATTCATGTGAGATCTATTTGCTATCTTTTCCTTTCTGATCACTCCGAGGTTTCACATGTAAACCTTGTATATTGAATGAAACAAGTCTGAGGCTAATGGCCTCTTGTGAGCCTCAGAAACTTCTTTTCGGTGGGATACAAGTTGAGCAGCGTATTAACCAACACCTGTTAGGTAAGGATGTCGCGATTTACTGATAAGCCCCTAGCTCTCCAAGGTTATGAAGGATATTGTGGGGTCTTACTTACATTCCTTGTGGAAGTCCTGCATTTCTAGATGTTAGTCAAGTAACGGCCCCCAACAGTTCCTGAGGTTGCGCCTGTCGATTCACAGCGAATGATGTTCTTTTTTCTGAAGAATTAGAAAATACTAGGAGGATCTATTCTGGGATCTTTCTTGGGATCAGTATCAAGTTGCCATCATTTTTTACCTTTCCCCAAAATTGGGATGACCTTTACCCTTTCTGATATTGTGGCTGGCACTCTCCTCCACCCTTCTCTGTACCTTAAACAATGGGCCACTCAAAAATATTCTTAGATTTTCAGTATCATTTTCTTGTTTTCCATCAGCATGAAATAGGAAATCAATTTCTTGTTGGCCCTATCTCTGTGTATAACTCTGCTAATTCAAGTTTTTAATTTGACTCCTTTCCTGTACATACATGCAAATTCTTTTTTTTTTTTTTGAAATTCCAAACATCTTACCATTTCTTTCTGTGAGAACTGGTGTTCTCTTGTTTTTATTTTGTTGTTATCACACTCTTTTTAGGTACATGCCCCTTTTTTCATCCTGCATGTATGTCTTAAATCAAAAATATTTTAAAAAATAACCCCAATGCTAAAGTGGTGTGGCAGCAGCTTTGGCTGGAATCTGGCATTTGCTCTGGGAAAGGAGATCAGTGCAGGGTCTCTCTTTCCATTCTTCCTTCCCTGTCTAATGGGAAGGAAATAAAATGGGAAAAAATAAGATAAAATGGGAAATAAAAATGGGAAAAGGTGGCTGTGGAGGGTGGGGTGTGTGTCAGAGCATTGAGCTGAACGCAGCTGATTATAAAGGACCAGCTTTGACTTTCTAGCCTTGAGCTCAGACTTCTTGGAAGGGCGTCTCTGTGACCACACTCGGTAGCAAGGGGCCTATTCTTTCTTGTTTTCTTCACTTCATCAATTACCAGGGCTGCAAAAATAGCAAGAAAGAGATGATGGAAAGGAAGAGAATGGCCCACATATAGAGAGCTTTGTAAATCTCCACAGATCTATGTATTGTATATAATATAGAGAGAGATCATATTTTTGTGCCCATTTATGTATGTATGCTATACTTCAATAAAAAATTATTTTAAAAAAGAAAAGGAACCATGGCTGATGCAGTAAATGTCATTTATATTCATATGAAGTTTTTGTCTGTTAATGGAACACATGAAAATAGTTGAATAGATGTGGTTGATACACTTTGGATAATATGAACTAAAAGACAGGTTATGTTTTATGAAAAAGTTCACTTTCAGGGTAGTGGGGAGAAAGGGGAATCTTAAAAAGATAAGCAGCATTTTAGTTAGAGTAAGGTAAGCTGCTGTAACAAACAGAAGCAAACCTGAATGATTCAAATAATCGAAGTTAAATTCCTACTCACGTATAGGCCAGGACGGGTTTTCCAGGTAAGCGTACTTTTCTCGCCCATGTGGTGATTCAAGTCCGAGACCTTTTTTGTCTTATGGCTACATCATCAGGGCCTGGCTATCAACCGTATCTATTCAGTGGAAGGGGAAAGTGAGCAAGAAGATTCCCCTACCTTCTTAAAAGTCTCATTAAATTTAAGGAATTGAAATCATAGAAGACATATTCTCTGACCACAGTGGAATTAACCTACAAAAAAACAACACAGTTGTAGGGGCTCCTGAGTGGCTCAGTCAGTTAAACGCCAACCTCAGCTAAGGTCATGGTCTCATGGTTCGTGAGTCTGAACCCTACATTGGGCTCTGTGCTGACAGCTCAGAGCCTGAAGCCTGCTTTAGATTCTGTCTCCCTCTCTCTGCCCCTCCCCAGCTCACACTCTGTCTCTCTCTCTCTCAAAAATAAACAAACATTAAAAATTTTAGAAAAAGTACATCACACTTCTAAAGAATCCATGTGCCAAGAATGAGTTACAGGAAAAAGTAGAAAATATCTCGAAAAGAATGAAAATGAAAATCACAACATATCAAAAATTGGGGGCCGCAGCTAATGCAATACTTAATGGGAAATGTATAGACTTAAACACGTATATTAGAAAGAATATAAGGTCTCTAAAGTTCCAACTTAAGCAATAACTAGAAGTGCAAGAAAGGAAGGAAACACGGATAGGACAAATCAATGAAATATAACACAAAAAATAGGAAAATCACAAGTTGGCTCTTGAAAACTGATAAACTTCTAACCAGACTGGTCGGGAAAAAAAAGCTGTCAGTATGAGAAATGGAAGGAGAACATCTTACCACAGATCCTACAGACATTTATAAAGAGGAATATTATGAAATTTTTACACCTATGGAATTGACAGAGGAAACATTTGAAAACCAATGTAACTCAATACTCGAGGGAGTTAAAGCCATATCTTATTACATTTAGAAAAAACATTTGACAAAATTCAGATTCCCCTACCTTGTGATAGGAATCTTCAGCAAAGTACATATAAAAGGGAACTTGCTCAACCTGACAAAGGGTAACTATGTGACACCTAAAGGTAATCTCTGATGGTAAAAAACTGATAACTTTCCCAGGAAGACACCAAGCAAGGCAAGAATGTCTCTTCTCACTTTTTGTACTCACCGTGGCTGGAATGTTATCCAGTGCAACAAGGCCAAGAAGGAAATTACAAACATACCAATTGGAAAAAAGACCCATAAATCCATCTATTTGAAGATGACATGATTGTGTGAGTAGAAAATAAGGGATCTATAAAGAATACAAGTAATAAATAAGCTTAGCAAAGTCACAGGATACAGGGTCAATGTATCAGAATATTTCTCTTTTCATGTACAAGGAATAAGCTTATTGAAAATTGAAATGGGGGGCGCCTGGGTGGCTCAGTCGGTTAAGCCTCCGACTTCGGCTCAGGTCAGATCTCACGTTCGTGGGTTCGAGCCCCGCGTCGGGCTCTGTGCTGACAGCTAGCTCAGGGCCTGGAGCCTGTTTCCGGTTCTGTGTCTCCTCTCTCTGCCCCTCCCCCTCTCATGCTTTGCCTCTCTCTGTATCAAAAATAAATAAAACATTTTAAAAAATTAAAAAAAAAAAGAAAATTGAAATGGGGGTGCCTGGGTGGCTCAGTTGGCTAAGCATCTGACTCAGGTCATGATCTGGCAGGTTATGAGTTCAATCCCCCAGTCGGGCTCTGTGCTGACAGCTCAGACTGGAGCCTGCTTTGGATTCAGTGCCTCCCTCTCTGTCCCTCCCTTGCTCATGCTCTGTCTCTCTCAAAAATAAACATTTAAAAATATATACTTTTTAAAAATGTGAAAAATTTAAAAAAGACTTGAAACAAAAAAAATAGCATCAAAAAACAATGAGGGGCAACCTGGCTGGCTCAGTGAGTGAAGCATGTGATTCTTGATCTTGGAGTTGTAGGTTCAAGCCCTGCATTGGGTGTAGATCTTACTTAAAAACAAACAAAATGAAACAAAAAAAACTACTCTTCAAGAGACACTTATGAAAATGAAAAGGCAAGCCTTAGGCAAAATATAACTGATAAATACTCATGTTTATAACGGACACATTTTTTAGATGGGTAAAATATTAAAAATAACAAGCATTTCACCAAGGAAGATACAATAATGCGAATAAGCACCAATGCACAAAATTATTAGTCCTTAAGGAAATGAACATTGTAATATCAGTATTACTAGCTAGAGGTAAGTTACCAAGACTGGCATTGCCAATGGCCAATGAAAATGTGGAGCAAATGGAAGGCTCGTACATTGCCTATGGTGGGTAAAAAGGTCCAGTCACTTTATTTTGTGTGTGTGTGTGCTTTTTTTTAAAAAATAGTTTATTGTCAAATTGGTTTCCATATAACACCCAGTGCTCTTCCCCACAAGTGCCCTCCTCCATCACCACCACCTCACTTCCCCCTTCCTCCTCCCCCTTCAACCCTCAGTTCATTTTCAGTATTCAATAGTCTCTCAAGTTTTGCGTCCCTCTCCCTCCCCAACTCTTTCCCCCTTCCCTTCCCCATGGTCCTCCATTGGGGTTCTCCTGTTAGACCTATGAGTGCAAACATATGGTATCTGTCCTTCTCTGCCTGACTTATTTCGCTTAGCATGACACCCTCAAGGTCCATCCACCTTGCTACAAATGGCCAGATTTCATTCTTTTCATTGCCATGTAGTATTCCATTGTATATATACACCACATCTTCTTGATCCATTCATCAGGTGATGGACATTTAGGCTCTTTCCATGATTTGGCTATTGTTGAAAGTGCTGCTATGAACATTGGGGTACATGTGACCCTATGCATCAGCACTTCTGTTTCCCTTGGATAAATCCCTAGCAGTGCTATTGCTGGATCATAGGGGAGTTCTATCGATAGTTTTTTGTGGAACCTCCACACTGTTTTCCAGAGCAGCTGCACCAGTTTACATTCCCACCAACAGTGTAGGAGGGTGCCCATTTCTCCATATCCTCACCAGCATCTATAGTCTCTTGATTTGTTCATTTTAGCCACTCTGATCAGTGTGAGGTGGTATCTCAGTGTGGTTTTGATTTGTATTTCCCTGATGATGAGTGATGTTGAGCATTGTTTCATGTGCCTATAGGCCACCTGGGATGTCTTCTTTGGAGACGTGTCTGTTTATGTCTTCTGCCCATTTCTTCACTGGGTTATTTGTTTTTCGGATTTGGTGAGTTTGGAGTTTGGTGAGTTCCTTGTAGATTTTGGATACTAGCTCTTTATCTGATATGTCATTTGCAACTATCTTTTCCCATTCTGTCAGTTACCTATTAGTTTTCTTAATTGTTTCCTTTGCAGTACAGAAGCTTTTTATCTTGATGAGGTCCCAATAGTTCATTTTTGCCTTCATTTCCCTTGCCTTTGGGGATGTGTCGAGGAGGAAATTACTGCAGTTGAGGTCAAGGATGTTGTTTCCTACTTTCTCCTCGAGGGTTTTGATGGTTTCCTGTCTCACATTCTGGTCCTTCATCCATTTTGAGTTTATTTTTGTTTATGGTGTAAGAAAGTGGTCTAGTTTCATTCTTCTGCATGTTGCTGTCCAGTTCTCCCAGCACCACCTGCTAAAGAGGCAGTCTTTTTTTCCATTGGATACTCTTTCCTGCTTTGTCAAAGATTAATTGGCCATACATTTGTGGGCCCAGTTCTGGGTTCTCTATTCTACTGCACTGGTCTATGTGTCTGTTTTTGTGCCAAGGTCCAATCACTTTAGAAAGCCATTTGGCGCAGTATTTTAATTATTGTAGCTTTATAGTAATTCTTGCAATCACGTAGTATGAATCATCCAGCTTAATCCTCCTTTATCAAAGGTGCCCTGACTATTCTAGTTCAAACATTCCAAAAAGCCACCTCCCTTATAAACTTAACTATTATATAACCTCAGGGCCCAGCAATTCCACTCCTCAGCATTTACCCAAGAGAAGTGAAAACATGTTCACATAAAAATCTGTGCAGGAATGTTTATAAAGAGCTTCATTTACCATAGTCCAAAATTAGATACACCCCAGAACTCCATCAGCTGGTATAAAGGGTAAGCTGCATGCATACAATGAATGCTATTTCACAGCAAAAAGGAAAAATACCAATTCATGCAACAATATGGGTGAATCTCAAAGGCTTTATACATTGAATGAAAGAAGACCCAGACTCCATATGGTATGATTCCGTTTATCTGAAATTCAAAAAGGGCAGAATTTTAGTGACAACAGATCAGTTGTTGCCAGGGGCTGGGGTTTGACAGCAGAGAGGCGTGCGGAACTTTCCAGAGTGTTGGAACAGCTCTATCTCGTGATGGTAGTGGTTATGTAACTATCCGTAGATCGCATCTCATCAAATTCTACATCTAAAAGTGGTAAGTCTGTATTAATCTGACTAAAGGGAAAATGTGTTAATGTAGATTTGGGTTTGTGGGTATTCACGGTAAAATTTTTTCACATCTGGGGCACCTGGGTGGCTCAGTCGGTTAAGCGTCTAACTTGAGCTCATTTCATGATCTCTCCGTTCGTGGGTTTGAGCTGACGCCTATGCTGACATAGCCTGCTTGGGATTCTGCATCTCTTTCTCTCTCTGCCCCGACCCTGCTCACCCTCTGTCTCTATCTCAAAAATAAGTAAATATATTTTTTAAAGTGTTTACTTTTTTCCAAATGTTTTATAATTTTCATTTTGACATATTTCAAAAGATATGAACTTGAGATGAAATTCACTAGAGAAGTATACTCCAAATTTTATGGCCTGTGTTAATTTT
Source organism: Helogale parvula (assembly GCA_004023845.1). Lineage (NCBI taxonomy): Eukaryota > Metazoa > Chordata > Mammalia > Carnivora > Herpestidae > Helogale > Helogale parvula. The sequence continues at coordinate 11,568 of PJEM01016260.1, read as the reverse complement.
CACAGGGGCCCCTCTATGTGACCTGCTTCAGGTGAGTAGCACCAGCGATTTACTATCTAGATTTATATTTAGTAGTTATACGTATATATGAATGGACACATCCAGTTAATTACTTAATGGTTTGGTTAAGCAGCTCCTGGAATGACGATCAGGTGGGAGTGAGGAGGAAACTTGGCTAAGTAATCCATTTGTGTGGGCTGAATGCCGTGATATTGATAAATATAACTGGATCAAGCCCACTTTATTCTATAATCCCATCCGCTGCCTCCCCCAACAAGCAGGAAGACTTATTACAAAAACTTTAAAATGTTGTAGGAGTGTCTGGCTGGCTCGTTCAGTGGAACATCTGGCTTTGATTTCTGGGTCGTGAGTTCGAGACCCACGTGGGACATAGAGTTTACATTAAAAAATAATAAAATAAAATGTAAAAGTAATTAAAATCATATTGAAATCCATCTATAGAAGGTACCTGTGGTTGATTTTTCTCTTTTCGAGAGCCAAGGTTTTGAAAGCTTCAAGAGCTGTCCCTTTAGCATGGCGTCCTCCCTAATGTAACATTGCAAAAAACAAAACCCCTTTCATTTACCACTTATAAAAAGTAGAGCGCCTCCATTGTGATTATGACTTTCACTTTGATGTCTCCTCACAACTAGGAATGTGGAAGTCTACTTTTTAAGCAAAGACTATTGCCTTGCTGGTGCAAAGGCATACAGGCTTAGGGTGGCATCCTTTGCAGCTTTTGGAGTGATAACTTTTTTTGTAGTGGTCCCTTAACATATTGAGTTATCTGTCTTTATTCTATAGATCAAGGGTCTACAAACTTTGTGAAGGGCCAGGGAGTAAATATTTTAGGTCTTGCAGACCATGTGGTCTCTGTCTCTCAGCTCTTCCATCATGGCAAACAGCCACAGATAACACACAAATGAACGAAAGCAGCTGTGTTTTAATAAAATTTTATTTACAAAAACACGTACTGGACTGATTTTGACCTGGAACAAAGTTCGCTGGCCCTGGCTGTAGATTATAAATAGCCTCCAAAACAAATTTGCTACTTGTTATGACAAAGCATTTGTAGTCAAATAATCCAGGTGCTTTTATGAAGAAAATGAATACTGAATATTAACAGTGGGGTTAAGGAAATGCTCCCACAAAACATGGTAGTTTGGCATATTGCATAATTAAAGCTGGAAGAATTTGAGAAATGGCATGTTCAGGAAGAACTTTCTGACCTTACTTTTTTTTAATGTTTTTTGTTTATTTTTGAGAGACAGAGACAGCGTGAGCAGGGGAGGGTCAGAGAGAGAGGGAGATACAGAATCTGAAGCAGGCTCCAGGTTCTGATCTAGCTGTCAGCACAGAGCCCAATGCGGGGCTCGAACCCATGAACCATGAGATCATGACCTGAGCCGAAGCTGGATGCTTAACTGACTGAGCCACCCAGACGCCCCTCTGACTTTCCTTTGAAGCAGGTCATAAAACCCTCCTTTGACAGGGTGCTGGCTGACTGGTTCAGTCAGTAGAGCACACAACTCTTGGTCTTAGAGTTGTGAGTTCAAGCTCCCTGTTAGGAGTAGAGATTACTTAACAAGTAAAGTAGGGGCTCCTGGGTGGCTCAGTTGGCCAAGCATCCGACTTCAGCTCAGGTCATGATCTTGTGGTTCGTGAGTTGAACCCCTATGTCAGGCTCTGTGCTGACAAGCTAGAGCCTGCTTCACATTCTGTGTCCCCCTCTTTCTCTGCCCCTCCCCTGCTCACACTCTCTCTCTCTCTCTCTCAAAAATAAACAAACATTAGAAAAAAAATTTTTAAAGTAAAGTAAAACTCTCGTGTGAGAGGTGCCACCCTCCCCCCACCCCATACTCAGAGGAAAGGAGCATCCTTATTGTGCAAGGCAAAGAGACACAGAGTAGAATCCTAATAAATTTTAGCTTCGCTAGATTTTCTGCTGCGTACTATACACTTCCCTTACACCCTCTGCCCTATCATGTCTTTCCACAATCCCACTCTTCATTAGAGCGAGCATAAAGATGCTCAGATTGGCAAACTCTTAACCTCCCCAGGCCTCCTTAGCTCCTTATTTGGGGGAGGGGAGAAGAGGGCGGCGGGACCTTTCTAGACGCCTCTCGAAAGTTGCCTCCTGTTCTTCCAGAAGCAGCCACTGATCTATCTCACCATAATTTCATTTTGCCTGTTCTAGATTTTCATATAAGTGGAATAATGCAGAAACTACTGAAGTTCCTGTGGAAGTAAAGTAGAATTTCGTAAAAATATAGTGGATGGAGAAGAGAAAACCTATGGTGGCTGTGAAGGCCCTGATGCCATGTATGTCAAATTGATATCTTCGGATGGTCATGAGTTTATTGTAAAAAGAGCATGCACTAACATCCGGAACAATAAAAGCCATGTTGAGTGGCCCAGGCCAGATTGCTGAACACGAAACTAATGAAGTCAATTTTAGAGAGATTCCTTCACATGTGCTATCAAAAGTATGCATGTATTTTACCTACAAGGTTCGCTACACTAACAGCTCCACAGAGATTCCTGAATTCCCAGTTGCACCTGAAATTGCACTGGAACTGCTGATGGCTGCGAACTTCCTAGATTGTTAAATAAAATAAATTATAATAAACTTAATATTTTTCAGTATTTAATACCTGTAGTTCAGTTAGTAATTTTTTCATATATAGCATGTTGTCTGTGTGCAGTTGAACTTTAAAGTTCATTGCAAAGCAGATTATCTTCTGTTCTTTTGCATAGCAATCAGAGTTGATATTTGTTTGCTACATCAACAAATTGAGGACGTTTTCACAAACTGAGAAATAAATATGCCAATTCGTAATAAAAAAAACCCGCTCAGATTATTTTTCCTCTCTTACAGTAATAAAGTGTTCATCAGGGAGGCTGCAGATCAGGATATGCCTACTCTTGGACACTGTATGAGTAACTGGTGTACAAAAATCTCTAGAAAATAGAAGATATTTGTCCAAGTTGGTTTACAAAATATTTCAAGTATTTGATTACAACTTTGCTTGATAAAGTGTTCTTTAGTAGGTATTACTTTTACTGTTTACCCCTCCATAAGATTATATATTTTATATTGTTCAAGTAATGAAAGATGACTGTTATTGTTGTTAAAACATTCCAACAAACCAAATTCACTCCTGTTGAAGATTTAGTCCCAACATTTCTCATTCTTAGTTGTGAGTACTGCATGAAGACATGACCAGCATCTGTGTGATCCTTGTACAATTCATAGTGCTTCCTATAATCATATCACTTCTCCTGATTTAAAGCAGACTAATGAGATAAGGACTTCCAAATGATCAGTGATGTTCAAGTAAAGTTGCTATCATTCAGTAGAATTTAGCTAATTTAGCAGAAGAGCTAAGAGTTCTTCCCCTTAGGGTCTTTTCATTCAAATTAAACAAGTGTATTTTAATAAGTGGAAATAGACAAAAGAAAAACAAAAAAGAGATGAGGGAAGATATTATTAGACTCTATTCCTTCTAGACTCTTCCTATGCAGTGTTTACTATCAAAAAGAACTAATTTGGGGGTGCCTGACTGGCTCAGTTGGTGGAGCATGTGACTCTTGATCTTAGGGTCATGAGTTTAAGCCCCATGTTGGGTGTAGAGCTTACTCTAAAAAAATAAATAAACAGGGGCTCCTGGGTGGCTCAGTCAGTTGGTTAGGCGTCCGAGTTCTGCTCATGTCATGATCTCGGGGTTCATGAGTTCAAGCCCCACGTCAGACTCTGTGCACAGCTCTCTGCTGTCAGCACAGAGCCCTCTTCAAATCCTTTGCCCTCCCCTCACCCCGTCTCTCTCTGCCCCTCCCCCAGTCACACTCTCTCTCTCAAAAATAAAACAAAAAAAATCCCAATATTTATTTATTATTTATTGAGAGAAATTTCTAGCTGCCTCTTGGGATAATTGAGGATAGAGAAATTACCCACAAACAGATTATTCTTGTTTTGTGAAGAATAATTTGAGATGTTCCCTTTAGTTCTATAAATGTAGTGAGTAGACTTCATTGTTCTGATACTTAATGCTAAGTAGTAATTGTTATTATGTTAACTGTAACTTTTATCAATGACATAGGACTCACTATGCAAAGCTCTTTGTTGGAGAGGAAGCTGATCAATGTTTACAAGAGGAGCCTTTTAACCCTGGTAGGTAGTTTGTATATGCTATTAACTTAATTTTTATTTTTATTTTATTTTTTAAGTGCTATTTTTAAAATTTTTTTAATGTTTTATTTTATTTTTGTATGGGAGCGAGACAGAGTGCCAGTGGGTAGGGGCAGAGAGTGAGGGAGACACAGAACCCAAAGCAGGCTCCAGGCTCTGAGCTGTCAGCACAGAGCCCGACACAAGGCTAGAACCCATGAGCTATGAGATCATGACCTGAGCCGAAGTTGGACGCTCAACCGACTAAGCCACCCAGGTGCCCCTAATTTAATTTTAAAATTTTGTACTTAATTTTTATTTAAATCTAAACTAAATTTAAAATGTTATTTTTTTTTTTAATCTTCCTACAACCCTATGAAGTTAAGTGTAACAGATGAAAAAGCTGAGACCCATCCAAAGAGATTGAACAATTGATTCAAGACCACGAAACTCATAAGTTGCTGATCTGAGATTCAAAGCCATGTCTCTTTGGTCCAAGACTTTGCCATCTCACCATGCTGAGTGGAGGTGAATTATCATAAGGTTGTAACCCCCCACCCCCAGCAAGAACAGTGGAGAGCACTGGCTATGGCCACTAAAACAGGCGACAATGAGCAAGTCATATGTTGTGAGCATCTTAGTTGCATCTTTTGTCAACAGAAAAGATTACATAATCAATGCTTCTATCAAACTAGAACTTGAGTCAAAGTTTGTATTTGTCTATCACAAAATTAGAAAACACAAGTAGAGTAGAGTTTTGCCTTAAAAGCTGCAATTTAGCCTAAAGAGTTATCCTTTGATCGAAGATTTATGTTCTTCCTACATGATGTGTCCATCATATATTAGTAGACTATTTAAAAAAATTTTTTTTGTTTTTTATTTATTTTTGAGAGAGAGAGACAGCGCGAGCAGGGGAGGGTCAGAGAGAGAGGGAGACACAGAATCCGAAGCAGGCTCCAGGCTCTGAGCTAGCTGTCAGCACAGAGCCCAAGCGGGGCTTGAACCCATGAACCATGACATCTTGACCTGAGCCAAAGCTGGACACTTAACCGACTGAGCCATCCAGGCGCCCCAGGAGTAGACTATTTTTTAATCTTATGGAACAAAGTGAAATGTTGGTACTGCTTTTTTGGTCCCCCCCCCTTTTTTTTGGAATTTTTTTTGCCTGTAAAGTCTCGAAGTTTGGGGATTGTTGTTTTAATTATACACAGACTATCAAGTCAAATATTTATTGTTAGGTAGGGCTACAGAGTATTTTTTTCCCCTGGAAATATTTTTTTCAGTTTGAAAAACTCATCTATACATAAAGCCTGTTATAGAAGGAAAGCTAAAACTTCAGGGGCATCTGAGTGGCTCAGTCAAAGTGTCCAACTCTCGATTTCAGCTCTGGTCATGATCTTGAGTCTCAGGGGTTTTGAGCCCCACGTCGGGTTCTACGCTAACGGTGAGGAGCCCACGTAGGATTCTCCCTCCTCTCTTTCTGCCCCTCCCCTGCTCGCTCCCTCACTCTCAAAATAAATAAATAAACTTAAAAAAAAAAAAGAAAAGGCAAAGGAAAGGGAAAATTCAGACACAACATAGACTGAGACACATTTAAAGAGATTAGGGGTGGGGCACCTGGGTGGCTCAGGTCATGATCTCTGTGTCCATGAGTTCAAGCCCCACATCAGGCTCTGTGCTCACAGAGAAGCTGTGGATTCTGCTTTGGATTTGGTGTCTCCCTCCCTCTCTGCCCCTCCCCCACTCGTGCTCGGTCTCTCAAAAATGAATAAATGTTAAAAAAAAATTTTTTTTGCACTTCTCCTCTTAGCAGGGCCAACCGGGAGGTAGGTGTGGGTGCAGAGGGTCGCTCTGACTGGCGGGGACCCCCCGGCCTCCTCGCCGATGTAGGTGGCCCCAAGCCTCAGTCCACCATCAGGTATGTGTAGTCAGAGGGCCTTTGTCCGGAGGAGAGGCGTGAGACCTGTGTGGAGGGTCCCCCGCCTGGAGCCACGCGGGATGCCTGGATAATCAGGGACAGAGGCTATGGCTCACCTGTTCTGGCTTTCCAGATGCAGAGTTCGAGCCAGTTGGCCCCACTGCGCCCTCCAGGTGCGAATGAGACTGAGCTCTAGGGAGGAGAAGTGGCCTTCTCGAACCTCTACACCTGGTGAATTGTGGGACTGCACTAGAACCCAAGCTTCCTGGTGCAGACCTTGACCCTGACATCATTTCACATTACAGATTCGTTCCCATTCTGGGCAATCACTCTGATGTCTTCCCAATCTTAAGTCTTCTGGAGATGGGTCTTACTGTTTCCTGGGCTTTTGGGCTCTGTGGTCAGGATTAGTCTTTTCCTCAGGGCGTAACAGACCCCCAGATGTTGCCTGTAGATTCTGCAGAGGGTGAGCCCTCCGTCTTTTTGTCATCCTCCCAACTGCTCTCCTGCCATCCAGTGTCCTCATGTCCGCCTTACTCCTCAATTCAGATTTTGGTGAACCTCCCCCCAAAAAGGCATTAGAGGGGAATGCTAAGCACCGAAAGTTTGTCAAGAAGAGGCGGCTCTTGGGATGGAGAGGCTCTCTGAATAAGAACCAGCACCCTCGCAAAGTGCCCAAGTTGCACTCAGAACCTCTGAAGGAAGGGGAAACTCCTAGGGCAGATGACACTTGGAAGGTGTCTCCCTTTCCAAAGAAGAAGACCACTCTCTCCAGCAGTGGACCAGAGCAGTCCCTGGACAGGAAAGCTGCAGCGCCTTGGCTGACCCCTGCCCCTTCACAGAAGGGTGGGTCTGTTGTGGCTGAAGGAGATGGGGGCGTACCAGAGTGGTCTTCCAAAGACTAGGGGCCACTCGGCTCACCCCCGGAAGAAGGGCCCCCAGAAGAACCCTGCTCAGAGAAATGCCCCACAGAACTCCACCCCATCTCATTTAGAGAATAAATGCTCTGAAGCATCCCAGAAGTTGTCAGGGAAAATGGTGGCAATTGACTGTAAGATGGTGGGCACAGGACCCAAGGGGCACATTGGTTCCTTGGCTCGATGTAGCATGGTCAGCCACCATGGAGATGTGCTTTATGATGAGTACATCCTCCCCACCCCCACCCCCCAAATCGTGGACTACCGGACCAGATGGAGTGGCACCGGAAGCAGCACATGGTGAATACCATACCCTTCAAGGTCACTCGGAGCCAGATCTCGAAGATCCTCGCAGGGATGATCGTGCTGGGCATGCTGTCCACAACGGCTTTGAAGCCCTTCAGTACTTCTTCCACCCCGAGTCCCTCACCCGTGGCACCTCCCACATCCCACCCCTCTACAGTAAGTCCCGGTGCCCGGAGAATGCCACCTTGTCCCTGAAGCATCTCACCAAGAAGCTCTGGTACCGGGACATCCAGGTTGGGAAAAGTGCACATTCCTCCATGGAAGACGCTCAGGCCGCCATGGAGCTGTACAAGTTGGTTGATGTCGAGTGGGAACAGCACCCGGCTCAGAATCGCCAGAAGGAATAGCGCAGCGAGAGCAGATCGGGAGGAGCGCATCGGCCCAGCGCACTGCCCCAGCCCAAGAGAGGGGCTCCGTCCCAGACCTAATAGTCATTGAAATTTCACCTCCCGGTGTTGTGTTGTGTCTGGTTAAGAATCTGGCCGAAGGAGGAAGCCTCTGTGTCAAGATCAGCCCACTTCTCTCAAATGGTGTCAACCGCAGGTCCCAGGGTGCTTGACTCCAGTCGGGCCTTTTGACTTTGGAGGGGCAGGGCATACTGGGAAGTGTCCTTTCCCAAACCGCCTTATCACTAGGGTGGCCCCATGTCCCATTTTACGCCTCTTATTCTCATGCAGATAGCATCGCCCTCTTTCGCAGTCAGAAGTATGCCGGTTGGATGATCACACAGACTCTCTTCTTGGCTCTGCCTGCAGCGGGTGTTGTGCCATCCCTGGTGAGGTTCGGTCCTTAGGTTTGAGAGAGTGGGACTTGGAGATCCCCCTTTCTGATTTCGGAAAGCAGCGTCTCTCCTAAAGTAATAGAGGATTTATTTAACGTAGATCCCACTTGATAGTTAAAAAAGAACTTAAAGTGTTTTTAGGGGTTTTCGTCTTTGACTTCACTAAAGCAAACCTTTAAGGACTCAAATTATTCCCTTGATAAATGTTTATAATGGAAAATAATTTTTTTTATAAATGAAGAGATTAGGGATGTGCTGTACAGATCCTCTCAAACACAGATTTGAATGAATTGCCCGCACATAAGATTGGGGGAATTGTACATATTAATGTAGATTTCCAGCTTCTTGGGAAAGAGGAGATGCGTCAGTCTTGGGTCCGTGCCCAGTGCTGTGCGCCACCTCAGCCCTGCAGGCCGGGGTCCTCTCCACCTCCTGTCATGTGGTCCAGGCATCACAGCACCGGCCTCACCTAGGAGGTGGTTAGCAATGCAGAAGCATGGGCTCCACCCAAAACCCACAAAATCTACGGGAGATTTGTACGCAGACTAACGTTGGCGGTGCCTTGCCCAAGATGATCCCCAAGCTCCTTTCTCAACAAGATTCTGAACGTTGACCATTGGCAACACCTTGGGCTGCTCACTGTGGCAACAAGTGCTGCGCTCGGTCATCAGAGTGGGAAGGAAATAAAATCCATGTGCTAAAATAACCAAAATGATAAGGATGCATATACAAATAAGTAACAGACGGTTCTGGGAGGGCGAGAGGAGTGTTCACTGGAGTAATATTGGTGGTGGGGAAGGCAGATGGAGGAGGGACTCAGGAGAGGTGGGGACAAATGTCCAGAAGGAGGGGTGCATAGTCTGCGGCCAGGGAATGGTGAACATCACTGACTGACTGGAGCAGGAGGCCTGATTTGGAGATATTAAGAGAGAAGTAAGATTATGTAGGGTTGGCATAGACTTAGGCTTCAGGCCAAGGTATTCGGACTTTGTCTTCTTTATAGTGAGAAGCCACTGAAGGCTATAGAGTTTCAATATGAGTGTTATTGAGAAGGTCAGGGGTCTGACAGATTGCGCTGTGTCAGTGGGCTTTATCTGAAAGGGACACATTCACAGTGGGCTTGCGTATATGCCTAGCTGTGTGGCGAAGACATTTCCTTAAAATAGGACGTGTTTCCTGTCTTTTCTACCTATTCTGGCACTTTGTCCTCTGATACCTGTTTTCAGAGACCTTGATCCAATGCCCAAAGTCATGCTGAATATTTTTTGGCTTTGAGCCAGGCTTTGCTAAGAGAGTGTCCATTAAAGGTCCGGGAGACATAGACCCCCACCCGTCCCCAGATCACTGGGTCTGGTCTGGGGATTGAGGGAGTCACTAAATATCCAACAACCATATTCCCCAGCTTTAAGTTGCAGAGGGTGACATTAGTGTCCCAGTGAAATTCTAGTGCCCCGTGTTCTCAGATGAGTGTAGGTCTTGTTTTGATTCCTGCTCTTTGAATTCACAGCAAGACCATTTGTGGGAGTGCAGGGTCTATTGGTGCTGATGATGCAAGTTTTCAGGAGCAGTTAAGTGTGTCCGAATTTAAAGTATTTGCCACAGGGTGAGTAACTTGGCATTTGACTGTTGGGTGATCTTTTTCAATAGAACTTTGTTAAAGACCACATATTATGGGTCATTGTTTCTTTTGTGATTCTGGACTTTTTTTTTTTTTTTTTTTGAGAACAGTCTTTAAGCAACAGAGAACTGAAACACCCTAAGATTCAAACACTTTATAAATCAGCCCATTACCCTGTGGATGCAATTACATTGTTGGCCAGTGATGTCACATTAAGACATCACAAGGCTTCTTTGTTTGTGTGTGTGTTGTTTTGTTTTGTAGTGTCTGGAGGCTAGGTCAGCAGGAAGGCACCATGGTGAAGTGTTACTGTCAATCGCAGTTGCTCTGGGTTGCGGGGCTCAAGTTGACAATGGCCACAGAAATGCCCTCTTATCCCCTATTATTGATTATCACCAATTTGGGCCTGAGATCCACAGAAACACTTACCTCTTGTCAGGCCGAAGGATCCGCTCAGGGCTGCACCTGGTGCGTTAGCGGCTGTTGGAAATACAAAGTGCACGTTGGCAGAGCTCAGCAACACCCAAAAGTCAAATAACCTGATTCGAGAAAGGGGGCAAAGGACTTCAGTAGACATTTCTCCAAAGATGATACACAAATGCCAGCAAGCGTATGAAAGATGCTCTCCGTAACATGAATCGTCAGAAAATGGTCAATCAAAACCACAATAAAACGTTGGTGAGATTGTATAAGGGTGCAACCGCTATGGAAAGTGATACGGAGTTTCCTCAAAACATTAAAGATGGAAGTGCTGTGTGACCCAGCAACCCCACATCTGAATACACGTCCACAACAATGAAAAAGTAGGGTCTTGAAGACATTTGTGCTCAACCATGTTCCTAGCAGCACATTCACAGCACTCAGGACATACGAGCAGCCCAAGTGTCCGAAAGGTGACTAGATAAACAAAATGTGGTGTATACATATAATGGAATATTTTTCCATTTTTAAAAAGGAAGGAAATTCTGGGGTCCCTGGGTGGCTCAGTTGGTTGAGTGTCCGACTTCGGCTCAGGTCATGATCTCGCGGTTCATGGGTCCAAGCCGTGTATCAAGATCTGTGCTGACAGCTCAGAGCCTGTGTCTCCCTCTCTCTCTGCCCCCGCCCCCTCATGCTCTGTTTCTCTCTCTCTCTCCCTCAAAAATAAATCTTTTAAAAAAAATTGAAGGAAATTCTGACATGTGGATGAACCTTGAGGACATCATCCCAAGGGAAATAAGCCAGCCAGTCACAGAAAGATAAATACTGTATGATTCCACTTATGTGAGCAATCTAAAGTAGTCAAAGTCACGGAAACTGAAAGTAGAAGGCGGTTACCAAGGGCTGAGGGTGGGGAGAAGAGTTCTTTAATGGGTGTGTATGGTTTCAGATTTTCAGGATGAGACAATTTCTGGAGATCAGTTTCACAACAATGCAGATATACTTAATATTACTGAACTATACACTTAAAAATGTTAAGACGCTATATATATGTATATTAAAGATTTAATTTTGGGGGTACCTGGATGCCTGTCAGTTACGTGCCTCACTTTGGCTCTGGTTATGATCTTACAGTTTGTGAGTTCAAGCCCCATATCAGGCTCTCTGTTGTCAGCCTGGAGCCCGTTTGGGATCCTCTGTCTCCCTCCCTTTCTCTGCCCCTCACCTGCTCTTTCCCTCCCCTCTCAAAAATAAACATTAAAAAAATTTTAAGAGCAAGCAGTGAGTAGTGCTTAAGAAAAATTGATTCAGTATCTAATGGATAATTGATACCTGTCACAACACAGCATTTTATATACTGTTAAGTGAAACTGCAATACAGTCTAAGTTTATGTTGGGAGTGTTTGCTGTCTAATTGGATTTAATGAAATGTTTAGAGGT
>PJEM01016259.1:0-26418 GCA_004023845.1 Helogale parvula | reverse complement strand
TGACAGATTCAGACGGGAGGGTGTTTCATCCCAGTTTCCTGTTACTGATGGAATCTGGCCCTGGGGTTGAACTCAAGGAGAACTGTTCCTGTTTCGGGCTGAAATCAACATTTTCGCTGCTCTGGGTAGAATAGGATTAAGAAAATGCACAAATACATATGATGTCTATGAGGCACTGAACGCCTTGGAATGTTCCTGCTCCTTAGAATGTGGAAAGGATACTTGAAAATATTCTAGATACTACAAGACATGGAATCTCTATGTGACTGAGGGTGTATAAATCCACTGTATCCTTAAAGTTGTTTATATTCTGATTTACTGCTTGTGGGTCCCAAGATCGCACGGGTGATCCTGTGTCCGGAGGTGTGCCTGAGGCACTGAGATCAATTTGTTTCCTGTTATCTGTTATTATCTTATTTTATGGGGCTTTAGGCTCTCTGCCATAGTTCTCCCCTGTAATGTTCAAATTTTCCTTCTAATCAGGTGAAATGATTTTAGGAAGATTCCCTGAGTGATTTCCAAACACCATCATATTTAAACTGGAATCTTCTTTTTCCCCGTTTCCCTTTCCCTCTCGTTTTTTTTTTTTAAAGTTTACTTCTTTTGAGAGAGACAGACTAGGAGCAGTGGAGTTGTAGACAGAGTAAATGAATTCCAAGCAGGCTCCACAGGGTCAGTGCAGAGCCTGAATTCCAGGCTAAACTCACAAAACCATGAGACTTTGACTTGAGGTGAAATCAAGAGTCAGATGTTTAACTGACTGAGCACCCAGGCACCCTGGTTTGTCCATTTCTGGTGAGGAGAATAAAGGCAAAACAAATGGAGATAAAATTCAATTTTCTTACACCTTGCAACCAACTGGGAAATACTGGAGACTGGCAGAGGAGGATATGGCTCAAGGAATGTACAACTGCTTTAAGGTTAATGCTTTTCTAGAGGCAAAAAGCTAGCTTCACTTGATCATAGCCAGACTCTCAGGATCCACTGAGTTTTCTTTGCCTATGAAAATCCCTTGGGAGACTTTTATGTCTACCCCATAGCTTAAAGTATATGATCAATGGCTCATCACAATCACACTGCTGCTCATTCTATGCACAGATCTTGTCCCTGTGGTTTAATAAGGTCAGCCTCGCTCACCCAAAAGGCCTCAAGAATATTTGTTGAGCATTTATTTATTCCTGGCCCAGCTGAGGTCACTTTTCGTGGGGGTAATGAAGGTTCTCACTTCCGTGTAGTAGTTGTAATGACCTCTGGGAGTAGAGGTTCTGAGTCAGTCTGTCCTCCATTCCATAGGTTTTTAATATCTTTGTAGTTATGATGCAGACATACTCTTGTTTGTACTTTTTTGTGTTTTTAGAAAGTGACGAATCACTTAATTACTATGTTTGGGCACCTTAAAATCCTGAAGTACCAGAGAGCACAAATGATGATTGAAACAAGGCACCCTTTTCAATGAGGGGCGCCTAAGTGGCTCAGGTACTTGTGTCTTCACTCAATTTCAATGCAGATCATGATCTCGAGGCTCATAAGATAGAGCCCAATGTCAGGCTTCATGGTAACCTTAGGAGGGCTCTTGGGATTCTCTCTCTCTCTCTCTCTTTTCTCTTTTCTGCGTGAGCAATCTTTCTTTCTCAAAATAAATAAACATTTAAAAAAAGGGGTTTAAGGTGCCAGGTGACTTAATTGGTTAAGATGTTTAAGTATCTGACACAGGCACCATGCTCATTAAAACTGGTTTTTAAGGGCGCCATGGTGGCTCAGTGGGTTTAGGCTCTGAATTCAGCTCAGGTCAGATCTCACGATTGTGGGTTCGAGCCCTGTGTCAGGCTCTGTGCTGACAGCTAGCTCAGAGCCTAGAGCCCGCTTTTGATACTGTGTCTTTCTCTCTTTCTGCTCCTTCCCTGCTGATAGTCTGTCTGTCTCTCTCCTTCAAAAATAAATAAACAATCGCAAAAATAGTTTAACACAATAGACACATGTACTGTCTTTCAAAACTAAACAGTCACAAAAATCTTTTTTTCAAATAGACACCACCTGTGTCATTAATGTAAATGCAGAATGCAAAAGTGTGCATATCTAGGGGGTGCCTGGCTGGCTCAGTCAGTTAAGTGTGTGCCTTTGGCTCAGGTCATGACCTCATGGTATGTGGGTTCAAGCCCCGCCTCAGGCTCTGTGCTGACAGCTCAGAGCCTGGAGCCTGCTTTGGATTCTGTGTCTCCCTCTCTCTCTGACCCTCCCCTGCTTGTGCTTTCTCTCTCTTTTTGTAAAAAAAAAAAGGGTGTATGCCTGTGTTGATGCCTTTATTTTACAAATTCTCTTCAATAAACAAATATTTATATCGGTTTATACCTCAAAGTTAAAGAACATATTCGAGCATAATACTGTGTCCCCAGTCGTCTTACTGCAGAAAGGAAGAAATTCATCTAAGCCAAACCCAGTACTTCTAATGTAACTGAACAAACGGGAGTTTAGTCCTTGATGAATCATAAAAGTTCTACCAGGCAGGGATGTCAGACAAAGGAAAATTTATTTGCAAGAAATAAGGAGATCACAAGGTATAACTTCAAAACTAGAGATTCACAGAGGAAGGGGAATGGTTTCCTTTTTTTTTTCCTATTAACTTTATTTGAGAGACAGACAGTGTGGAAGAGGGCTAAAGAGAGAGGCACAGAGAGAATCTCAGGCAGTCCCTGCACCATCAGCACCGATGCGGGTTCAAACTCACAAACTGTGAGATCATAACCTGAGCTGAAACCAAGAGGCAGAAGGCTGAGCCATTGAGGTGCCCCAGAATGGTTTCCATGTATTTAGGGTTAGGGTGGATATTTAGAAAGGGGAGCCTGGGGATATAATTGCACTTGAGCCTTAAGAACACAGTTCTATACATTTTCTGTCTGTTACATAGTAAATGGCAGTTGGGCTCCTCCTTGGGGCCTGATCTATGTCTTAAAATGAGGTTGAAGGGAGCTCCTGGGTGGATGAGTCCCTGAAGCTTCCATCTCTTGAATTAGGCTCAAGTGAGGATCTCAGAGTCTTGAGATCAAGCCACAAGTCAAGTTTTTCCTGAGCGTGGAGCCTGAGCGTGGAGCCGGGTTGGAATTCTTCTCTCTGCACCACCCATACTCGTGCTCTCTCTATCAGGAAATAAACATTTTTGAAGAGTAACTGTGTTCCCTCCATACTTTACTCTGATGTTCATCTGCATAGATGTGACTCAGGGGCTAAGCCCAAATTGAGCCATGTCAGCTCTTCCCCAGGGCAGTCATTACGTCATATATTTCCCCCACAGCACACTGAGCTCATGGGTGTTTTTCCTGCAGTAAATGGGAGGTGTAAATAAGGCTAAGTAAAATGAGGGACTGAGGCCGGTGGGCACATGCAGAGAAGCAGTGCGGATTGGGTCGCGGGGTCCAGCTGGTGACATGATCTCCCTCCTGCATCTTAGGTACTATTATGACCTCCTGCTGGGTCCACTTGGTAACGGTGGTGTTTGTTGCAGGAACTGCTGACCTTCAGGGATGTGGCCGTCGAATTCTCTCAGGAGGAGCGCGAATGCCTGAACCACAGTCAGTGGGAACTGTACACAGATGTGATGTTAGAGACCTACGAACACCTCATCTTCTTGGGTGAGGCTAACTCCCTCTAGATTTCCCAACCGCCACTCAAGGGTTTTGTTCCTTCCTGTGGAGACTGTCTCTTAGAAGCTTTCTCTTGCATGACTGAGATTCAAATCCCTACAGTAAAGAAAGAAGGAGGGGTTGGAAGATGTAGAGAAAAGTCTTCATGATGTTTCCTTTAAGGTGAATGTTCCCTTCTTTAGAGTCACATCATCATTTCATAGATGGATGGCGTTTCTAAGTATTGAGTGGCATAAAGTGATATTTCTGTCTTCAATATGAATTTCTATTCATGTTGGTAGTGGTAAGACTCAGAATTGGAGATCAGGATGTGAAACAGGGAAATCCATCCTGTGTGTTCCAAAGGGGCTGTTGGGCAACAGCATTTGGGCATGATTTTCCAGAATTCGAGAATGGCTTCTTTTCTCTACTGAGTCCAATACTGGGTTGAAAGGTAGAATCTCCAGCAATACTCTATTCTTTTGTTCTAACAAACAGGTCTTGTTGTGTCAAAGCCAGACCTGGTCATCTTTTTGGAACAACAGAGGGAGCTATGGGATGTGAAGAGAAAAGAGACAGTAGCCTCATACCCAGGTAAGTGGGAATGAATGAGGCAGATGACAGAGGTGAGGTCCAAATGTGAAGGATGAAGAAAGACCGTACAATGGGATTTGAGCAGCCATTCTGGAATGGAAATCAGTTTGTAAAACCTAGTTTTATGTCAATATGTTTCACAGAGGCACATCTGCTTTCCAATACATCACACTCTCACAAATCTCTAAGAATTCTCCCTCAGTTCCACTTAAGGTGGAACTTAAAGTTCCTTCATGTCCACAGTGAGGGCCTCCAAATCTCATTGGCTCTCCATTGCTTTGAGAGCTTGAGGTTTTTCTGTGTTTCTGAGGATGTCTATATTCATTCATTTCTGAGTGTTTGCTTTGAGTGAGAAGTGCGTCAGGGTAGTGGTAGGCATATTGGGATTTGGTGCAGAAATCCCAGGAACACTGGGGACAGAGCCCATCTAAATTCTGCTTAATGCTTTCCAATATATGCAGGCTATAATCCTAATCATACAAAATTAAGACCCACCAGTTTCATCAGTTGATAAAGCACCTCCCTAAAATAAGAAAATCTAACCCTTTATTTCACTTCAAAAGTTCCATTTTTGGGGCGCATGTGTGGATCAGTTGCTAAAGGATCTGACTTCAGCTGACGTCATGATCTCACAGTTAGTGAGTCTGAGTCCCGCACAGGCCTCAGTGATGACAGCACAGAGCAACCTTGGAATCCTGTCTCCCTCTCTCTCTTCTCCTCCCCTACTTGGTCTCTCTCTCAAAATTAATTAAAGTAAACTTACAAAAAGTAAGAAAAGTTCATTGTTGATGGTATTAACTAAAATACAAAATTTCCATTCTATATGTTCCATTCTTCAATTATAGAATAACTTAAATCTCTTATTTTCCTAGAATTTCTACATAAATTAATGTCACAAGGGAGATAGAACATTTAGAATTCAAAACTTGCAGCATATATTAAAATCTCTACTCATTTTTTCTTAATCATTGAATCATTTAAAAATTTTGTCATGTGTAATAGGAAGTTCCTGTTACTTTGTCATATATGTTTTCATGTTCTGAGTAGTTGTATATGAGATTACATTACAATTCATTGTATCAAAAACTTTTAAATATCGTTTGTAATGTTTATTTTGGAAAGACAGAGCAGGCATTGAGGGCTGAAAGAGAGGGGCACACCAAATTTGAAGCAGGCTTCTGGCTGTGAGCTGTCAGCACAGAGTCCTCCCCAAAGCTCCAAGTCATAGACTCTGAGATTGCAGCCTGATCAAGTCTGACGCTTCACCTACTGAGCCACCTACCCACCTCTGTAGCTCTAAGATTCAAATCTCAGTGTGTAACCATGAAAGAGGGCCTATTTTGATTTATTAGCTGGTTTTCATACAGAGGAAAATTGCAACGTATGTTCATCCATATCAACTCCAGAAATCTCTAATGAAAGCCCCTATGATTTTAGCACTTAAAAGACATTATTACACAGAATTTAAGGGTATAACTCAATTTTCAGAACCAAGCAAGCAACGTTTATTTCTTTTGAGGTTTTCTTTTTCCCTTTTACTTTGAGAGATGGAGAGAGAGGGTGGAGGAGGGGCAGAGAGACAGGAGACAATTCCAGGCAGGCTCCACACTGTCAGTGCAGATGGGGATGTGGGCTGGAACTCACAAATGATGAGATGACGACCTGAGCTGAACCCGAGAGTCAGACGCGCAACCCTCGCTGAGCCACCCACGCACCCCAAAGGCTTTCATTTCTAAACATACAAACAATATCAAAGTTGTAAAATATGCCAATAATAACATTATTTAAAAATATGGGGATTACATTAACATACAATCTGAGTGATGTAGTAAAACTCATGATTTGGGGCTACTGGGTAGCTCACTCAAATGTCAGACTTTACCTTAGGTCATGATCTCATAGTTTCTGGGTTCATGTCCCCCTTCAGGTTCTGTGCGGACAGCTCAGAGAGTGGAGCCTGCCTCAGATTCTGTGTTTCTCTCTCTTTCTGCCCCTTTCTCTCGCACAGTCTCTTTCCATCTCTCAAAAAAATAAATAAACATTAAAAAAGATAACTATTGGAGAAAAAGAAAAAGTAGTGATTCCTTTTACCTGAAGTTGACTTTTTCTGATTTCAGTTTTGTCTATGACAAATTCTAATTCTATTCATCAGATAGTAGCAAGTGGAATGCCTTTAGTTTCATTTATACCTTTCAGCTGTATTTCCAAATGAAACTGACAGCCTCCTTTCAGAGACGTTTATAGGAACTTCTATCCAAAGAGTGTCAGTGGATGGATATAAAGGTAGTGCCCTGGAGAATGGACACTTAATGAGAGACCGGAACAAGGATGGGGAGACTGAAGGGCCTCAAGCACACCTGGGGACTCCTATTCCAGACTACGGTGGTGAATGGCATCCATGTGGGGAGGTTTCTGATCAAAGCACTAACCTCATTACACATAAGAGTATACATTTAGGAGAGAATCACTCTAAATATGACGCATGTGGGGAAATACTTAACCAGTCCTCCAGTTTTGGTGTTCCAAAGAGGATTCATGAGGGAAAAAGCCCATACACACTCAATAAACCTGGGAACATACTTAGTCAGTCATCAAGACTACATATCAAGAAGACAATCCATACCAGACAGAAAGGTTACATTTGTAAGGAGTGTGGCAAAGCCTTCAACAGGCACTCAGCACTAATTCAACACCAGCGAGTGCACACTGGAGAGAAACCTTACGAATGTGAAGAAGGTGGTAATACCTTTAATGATGCCTCATCAGTAAATGTACATAGACTAATCCATACAGGAGAGAAACCTTACACACATGAAAAATTTGGGATGGCCTTTCCCCAGCACTCACCTCTTACCGAACATCACAGAACTCATACTGGTGAGAAACCTTACCAATGTACAGAATGTGGCAAGTCCTTTACTCACCAGTCAAGCCTTAACAGACATCATAGAATCCACACTGGAGAGAAGCCTTACCAATGCAAAGAATGTGGCAAATCCTTTGCTCGCCATGCAAGCCTTATCCAACATCTCCAAATCCATACTGGAGAGAAACCTTACCAATGTAATGAATGTGGCAAGGCCTTTATTCAGCAGTAAGACCTTAATAAACATCACAGAATCCATACTGGAGAGAGGCCTTACCAATGTACGGAATGTGGCAAGGCCTTTACTCGACACTCACACCTTACCACACATCACAGAATCCATACTGGAGAGAAGCCTTACCAATGTACGGAATGTGGCAAGGTCTTTAACTCTCCCTCACACCTTAGTAGACATCACAGAATCCATACTGGAGAGAAACCTTACCATTGTGAAGACTGGAAAAGCCTTTAAGAGTACCTCATCCCTTAGTGAACATCATCAAATCCATACTGGAGGAAAAGCTTATCAATGTAGCAAATGTGGTAAGTCCTTTACTCACCAGTCAGGCCTTAACAAACATCACAGAATCCATACCTGAGAGAAGCCTTACCAAAGTAATGAATGAGGACAGGCCTTTCACTGGCCCTCTGACCTTAATGAACATTGCCGAATCCATACTGGAGAGTACCTTAACAATGTAAAGAATGTGGCAAATCCTTTACTCACTACTCAAGCCCTCCCAAATATAACCAAATCCATACTAGAGAGAAACCCTACCAATGTAACGAATGTGGCAGACCTTTACCAAGCACGCACACTTTATTGGACATAAAAGAATCCATTCTGGAGAGAAATGTTAGCAATGTGAGTAACGTGCAAAGGGATTTATCCAACACTCACCTTATTCAACATCACAGAATTCATACTACATTGAAACTACAAATGTTTGAATATGTCTGGATCTTTACGTGACCTTTACACTTTACTTGACATCACAGAATTCATACTAGATGAAAACCTTCCCAATGTAAAAAATACAGTAAGGTCTTTAATCACTTTTCAACCTTTACTCAGTATCACAGAATTCATCCTGGAGCAACTCTTCCAAATTTGAAGAATGTGAGAAAAGTTTTGTGGACTGTTCACCCCTTGCTTCACATTGGAAACTTGATAATGGAGAATAACCATGGAATACGACAGCATGTGGCAAGATTTCTAAGAACTGCTACACCCTGACTCATGATCAGAGAAGGAATACTAGGGAAGATGTTGCAAATATACAGAATTTGGAGAGCATGATAATTAGAGCTGAAGCTTCATTCTATATCACAGTATTCATCCTGGAGAAAAAAAAACTTAAAATGTAAAGAATGTAGTTAAATCTGTATGACTGCTCAACCCTACTCAGGATTGCAGACTTTATACTGAGGAGAACATTACAAAGTAAAGAATGTGCCCTACCTATAGCTGGAACTCAAAACTTGCTCAATTCCATAGCTATCTTACAGCATAGAAAGAGAGAAAGAGAAGAGAGAATTGCAATGCTTGCAAGTGGAGTTTGATTCATCATCAATAATTGAAAAAACACATGACGTTTAAATCCTACATCATGACATCATGAATGAGGCATGGCTTTCATATCCAATGTACACCAGACAGAGCATGAAAGAAGGTAACCTTGAAGACATATTTAGAAAAATATAATTGAACATCAAATGTCAATAAATGTCACCGAATTCACATTGGGAAGTTATACATAAGTCTCTATTCAGAAACATATCAAAATACTGATGATAATGAATAATACAAAGTTAAACTCGATGTATATGCTCTTATGCCTCAAAAGATTAAATGGATGTGTTGACGAGAGCCATCCTGACTCACAAGTTGAGAATACTCCTTGTGAGGTTAAGGCAGGTTTGCAAGGACTCCTTCCATCAGATGATGACCAACTCAGTTGTTTTGGCCATAGCACCACAAGACCCCTTGTTGATTGGCATATGGAGTGATGTGTCCCCTTATTCTGGCCCTAATACATGCTGATTGCACCTTGTGGAGGAACTTATTATAGGAACTTCTTCTTTTGTGATTATGGAAGCAACCATTGCATTTCCTGAGAATCCTGTTTTTCTTATGCTTCTCAAGTAAACAGGCTATTGACCCCTGCTCACAAAGAACTAACTTTGGCCATTCCTATGCTAGAAACATTGTCTTATATTTGAATGCTAAGGATAACTTCCTGCCCCATATGATTAGCATTTAATACCTTATAACAATCACTACTGATAATGATTATGCATGAATCTTCTACAAATCTATGTTCTGGTAAATTGTTACCTAATAAAGAATTTTATCATCAGAAATCATTGTCTAAGGCAAATGCCTCGTCTGTGCTATCCCCTGTACATATGACCATAAATAAAGCTGAATCTCAGTCAGTGCGGAGATGCCTGCCTGTTGATCAGAAAGAATCTTGTGTTTCTCTCATCCGTCCTTTTCACCAACACCATCCAACCTTCAGGGACCCCTGGAACTGCGGGAGCTGAACTCCAGCACTGTTAACTATAAGAAATAAGCTCCCATAATCACAGAACCAGTAGGTCTCAGAGTCAGCTAGAGATCCAAGAGAACTGATGGGTCTGCTCTAGTCTGGGAGGCATGAGCTAAATGCCATAGTTCTAGTATGAAGGTGGCAGCTTCGAGACCCAGGAAGAGTCAGCATTTCAGTTTGAATCTGAAGGGAGGAAAAACGTCAATGTCCCAGTCTGAAGATCATCAGGAAGAATTCCCTCCTACCTAAGGGAGGACTTGACCATCAACTGATTGGATGAGGCCCGACCTCACTGAGGAGGGCAAGCTGCTTTAGTCTACCAGTCTTTATTCAGTCTAAGTGTTCACCTTATTCAAAACCACCCTCACAAAACTCCCACAATAATGTTTGACCAAATATCTTAGTACCCTTGGGCCCTGTTGAATTGACACATAAAATTAACCAGGACACTATCATAACTCTACTAAACAAGAATATAAACTTCCCAATAAATTGATGGGAATAAATTCCTCAAAATGTCAATAGTAAATGGCAGCTTCCAGTCTAAACTTGTATGTATAGTATATATTTTCACATATATATATGTATGTCACTTATTGTATATGAATTTATTATTCTTAATCATTTAAGGAATAATTTAAAGTGTTGTTCCTGTTCTATATAAATCACAAAATTCATCTCTCAAAAAAGGTTGAGTCCTATCTACCATTGGACATGGTGAAATTATGTTTTGAGTATTCATATACTAGTATCAACATTAAATTTCTAGGTAATAATTAATGGCAATAATTAATGTCTCTTCATTATTCATATATCGTAAACATATGGTTCATGTTCTTAGTATTAAGAATCAGGCTTAGTAAGCCTGATTTATTAATTAGACTTTATTGTATGAATCTGATGGGTGGCCCAGAATTTGCCACCACAATACCATATGGGGATGTGGTTGACCTGGTTGTGGTAAACCAAGTAGGTGGGCAAAGGCCATCTGATCTTTTGTAAACCCAAGTGTATTTTAAAGGTGATAGGCACTGGAAAGTCATAATGTTACTAATAAAAGCGCAAAGACCAGGTTCTATGTTTATGGGTACAAAACAGTATTTTCAGAACTTAGAGGAAACTATAGAACTCATTTTTTAAAATTAGGAAAAATCCTTCCTATGAGGGTGTTCAGGAGTTTAAGTGCCATGGAACACTGACAGAATAAAACACTTCATCAATATGCACTTAAAAATATTTTTGAAAAAAAAGCCAAGCGATTGAAAAAAGAAGAAAATTTCATGATGAAATTTGAATCTTTGCAATGGAAATGATGTGTTATATTACTTATATAATTCCCTAAGATTATAAAGAGCTACCAAGTACTTGTCATTTTTGGGGTGCAAATTTTAATATTGAAGTGTCAGGAAAATGTGTCTTATTATGCCTTTCATTTTTAATTTGTGAATTATCTGAAAGACTTGCCACCTGAAAAATACCCAGTTCAAAACTTTATACTAATTTTTAAAATTATAATTATCTACTTGTTTTTTATTATATGTGCAGGTATATATATATTTATAAGGGCATTTGTGTATTATTTGTGTATGTGACTGTATACATATGTTACATGTGTACATGTAGATGTAACATTCAGGAACTTATATGCAATATAATTATTACATGTATATTTGCATGCATGTGTATTCTATATGAACAGCAATAATGATATGTGTGCATGTGTATTATTGGATAAAATTTATATATAAAATTCCTGTTTCCACTAGGTATTAAATAATGTAGCAAATGCTGCTACCAGAAATATTTAATTAAAGTTTAGCAACAGCTGTTTAACTTTGTTAAGACCTTTGACAGCCATGTCTGCGATTGCCCACACTAATTTTCAACATATCGAATGAAAGCCTCTACATTTAATGTGATTGTAGGCTGATTGTCATTAGTCCAGTCTTCTGTCATAGTTTAAAAAAGTAAGAAGAGTTAAAAAAAGTTAAATGAGAAGTTTCTGAAGGACAAACCAGATGCCACTTTTTGTTATAGGATTGTGGAGAAGAGTCAATGAGTTGCTGATTTCTTGGTTAGTGAAGAATTACGTTGGAGATAATAGGCATAAGGATTAGGACTTTGTAAGGGCATATGATATGTATAATTAAAGTTTAATCCTATGTATTTAAAAAAGTTACCTACTAGAATTCAGAAACCAATTTATTTCTTTTATAGTTTATTGTCAAATTGGTTTCCATATAAATACTCAGTGCTCGTCCCCACAAGTGTGCCCTCCTCCATGCCCATCACCCTCCTTCCGCAGCCCCCCATTAGCCCTCAGTTTGTTCTCAGCATTCAAGAGACTCTCATAATTTGCAGCCCTCAATCTCCCCAACCATTTTCCCCCCTTCCCCTCCAACATGGTCCTCAGTTAAGTTTCTCCTGTTCCATTTATGAGTGAAAACATATGGTGTCTCTCCTTCTTCCCCTGATTTATTTCACTTAGCAAGACTCCCTTGAGTTCCATCCATGTTGCACGAATGCCCAGATTTCATCCTTTCTCATTGCCATGTAGTATTCCTTTGTATATATGAATTGCATCTTCTTAGTCCATTCATCAGTTGATGGACACTTAACCTCTTTCCATGATTTGACTATTGTTGAAAGTGCTGCTATGAACATTGGGGTACATGTCCCCTTATGCATCAGCACTCCTGTATCCCTTGGGTAAATCCCTAGCAGTGCTATTGCTGGGTCATAGGGGAGTTCTATCATTAATTTCTTTGAGGGACCTCTACACTGTTTTCCAGAGTGGCTGCACGAGTTTACATTCCCACGAGCAGTGAGGAGGGTGCCCATCTCCACATCCATGCCAGCATCTATAATCTCCTGATTTATTCACTTTAGCCACTCTGACTGGCATGACTTGGTATCTCAGTGTGGTTTTGATTTGTATTTCCCTGATGATGAGTGATGCTGAGTATTGTTTCATGTGTCTGTTGGCCATCTGATGTCCTCTTTGGAGGAAGTGTCTATTCACGTGTTCTGCCCAGTTCTTCACTGGATTATTTGTTTTTCGGGTGTGGAATTTGGGTGAGTTCTTTGTAGATTTTGGATACTAGCCCTTACTCTGTTGTGTCATTTGCAACTATCTTTTCCCATTCTGTGGGGTGCCTATTAGTTTTCTTGATGGTTCCTTTGCAGTGCAGAAGCTTTTCATCTTGATGAGTTTCCAATAGTTCATTTTTGCTCTTGATTCCCTTGCCTTTGGGGATGTGTCAGGTAAGAAATTGCTGTGGTTGAGGTCAAGGAGGTTGTTTCCTGGTTTCTCCTCCTGAGTTTTGATGGTTTCCTGCCTCACATTTCGGTCCTTCATCCATTTCGAGTTTATTTTTCTGTGTGGTGTAAGAAAGTGGTCTAGCATCATTCTTCTGCATGTTCTGTCCAGGTCTCCCAGCACCATCTGTTAAAGAGGCTGTCTTTTTTTCATCGGATACCCTTTTCTGCTTTGTCAAAGATGAATTGGCCATACACTTGTGGGTCCAGTTCTGGGCTCTCTATTCTATTCTACTGGTCTATGTGTCTGTTTTTGTGCCAATACCATACTGTTTGATGATGACAGCTTTGTGGTAGAGGCTAACGTCTAGGATGGCGATGCCTCCTGTTTTGGTTTCTTCTTCAATATTCTTTTGGCTATTTGGGGTCTTTTGTGATTCTTTACCAATTTTAGGATCTTTGTTTCAGCTTTGAGAAGAATGCTGGTTCAATTTTGATGGGGATCGCATTGAATGTGTAGATTGCTCTGGGTAATAATGACATTTTAACAATGTTTATTCTTCCAATCCATGAGCATGGAGTGTTTTCCATTTCTTTGTGTCTTCTTCAATTTCCTTTGTAAGTTTTCTATAGTTTTCATCATACAGATCTTTTATATCTTTGGTTAGGTTTATTCCTAGGTATTTTATGTTTGCGTGTATATGTGTGTCTTTTTTGGGTTTTTTTGTTTTGTTTTGTTTTGTTTTGTTTTTCAGTTGTGAATGGGATCAGTCTCTTCATGTCTCTTTCTGTTGCTTCGTTGCTGGTGTGTAGAAATGCAACCGATTTCTATAGGTTAATTTTGTCCCCTGTGACTTTGCTGAATTAATAGATTAGTTCTAATAGGCTTCTTGTGGAGTCTATCAGGTGTGCCATGTAGAGTATCATGTCATCTGCAAAAAGTGAAAGATTGACTTTATCCTTGCAAATTTTGTTGCCTCTCATTTCTTATTGTCGTCTGATTACAAATGCTAGGACTTCTAGCACTATGTTAAACAAAAGTGGTGAGAGTGGACATCCCTGTCCAGTTCCTGATCTCAGGGGGAAAGATCTCAGTTTTTCCCCATTGAGGATGATATTAGCTGTGGGCTCTTCTTAACTGGCTTTTATGATATTTAGGTAAGTTCCTTCTATGCCTACTTTCTTGAAGGTTTTCATTATGAAAGGATGCTATATTTAGCCAAATTCTTTATCTGCATTTATCAATAGGAGTATATGGTTTGAATCTTTTGTTTTATGTGATGTATCATATTGATTCATTTGCAAATATTGAATCAGTCCTGTTACCCTGGAATGAATCCCATTTGATCATGCTTGATCTAAATGGATAATTCTTTTTATATGCTGTTAAATTCAATTTGCTAGTATCTTGTTGAGTATTTTTGCATCTGTATTCATCAAGGATATTGGCCTGTACTTCTCTTTTTTTGCTAGGTCTCTGTCTGGTTTGGGAATCAAGGGATGCTTGCTTCATAGAATGAGTCCAGAAGTTTTCCTTCTATTTCTTTTTCAAATAGCTTGAGAACATTGGATATTAGGTCTGATTTGAAAGTCTGGTCGAATTTCCCATGGAAGCCACCTGGCCCAGGGCTCGTATTTTTGGGAGATTTTTGATAACTGATTCAATTTCATTACTGGTTGAGTCTGCTCAGATTTTCTATCCCTTCGCATTTGAATTTTGTTAATGCATGTGTGTTTCAGAATTTGTCCATTTCTTCTAGGTTGTCCAGTTTGTTGGCATATAATTTTTCATAGTATTCCCTGATAATTGCTTGTATTTCTGAGGGACTGGTTGTAGGAGATCCATTTTCATTCGTGATTTTGTGTATTTGAGTGTTCTCTCTTTTCTTTTTGAGAAATCTGGTTAGACATTTATCAATTTTATTTATTTTTTCAAAAATCATCTCTTGGTTTCATTGATCTGCTCAATTGGTTTTTCGGAATTCATACTGTGTATTTTTGTGCGGATCTTTATTATTTCTCTTTTTCTGCTGAGTTTGGAATGCTCTTGCTGCTCTCCTTCTATTTTCTTTAGGTGAACTGCTAGATTTTTATATTTATTTGCATTTTTTCTGGTTTGTTGAAATAGGCCTGGATTGCAATAACCTTGCCTCTTAGGGCTGCCTTTGATGCATCCCAAGAGTTTGGATTGTTGTATTTTCATTTTCGTTTGTTTTCATATATTTTTTAATTTCTTCTGTAATTGCCTGATTGGCCCATTGGTTCTTTAGTGGGGTGTTTTTTAACCTCCATATTTTTGGAGGTTTTCCAGACTTTTTCCTGTGATTGATTTCAAGTTTAATAGCATTGGGATCTGAAAGTGTGCATGCTTTGATCTCAACTTGCTTCCTTTTATGGAAGGCTGCTTTATGACCCAGTTTGTGCACTATATTGGAGAATGTACCAGGCGCCCTTGAGAAGAAAGTGAATTCCATAGCCTCAGGATGTAGAATTCTAAATATATCTGTCAAATCCATCTGGTCCAATGTGTTGTTCAGGTCCATTGTTTTTTTAGTGATTTTCTGTCTGGTTGATCTATCCATTGCTGAATTTGGTGTGAGTATTAAAATCCTCTGCAATTAGCACATTCTTATCAATAAGATTGTTTCTGTTTGTGATTGTTTTATGTATTTGGGTGCTTCTGAATTTGGTGTGTAGATGTTTATAATTGTTAGCTCTTCCTGATGGATAGACCCTGTAATTATTGTATAATGCTCTTCTTTATCTCTTGTTTCTGCCTTTCCTTTAAAGTCCGGATTGTCCAATATAAGTATGGCTACTCTGGCTTTTATTTAACTTCCAGTCTCAAGATAGATATTTCTGCACCCCCTTAAGTTCAATCTCAAGGTGTTCTCAGGTCTTAAATGAATTTCTTGTAGACAGCACATAGATTGATTTTGTTTTTTTATCCATTCTTCTACCCTAAGTCATTTGGTAGGAGCATTTAGTCTATTTACATTCAGTGTTATGATTGAAATATATGGATTTAGAGTCATTGTGTTCTCTGTAGGATTCATACTTATAGTGATGTCTCTGGTACCTTGTGTTCCTAGCAACATTTCCCTCAGAGTTCCCCTCAGGATATCCGGTAGGACTGGTTTAGAGGTAATGAATTCTTTCAATTTTTGTTTATTTGGGAAAGCTTTTATCTCTCCTATTCTTAATGGCAGGCTTGCTGGAAAAAGGATTCTTGGCTGCATATTTTTCCTGTTCATCACATTGAAGATTTTCTGCCATTCCTTTGTGGCCTACCAACTTTCAGTAGATAGGTCTGCAACTGCTTTGATAGGTTTTCCTTTGCCCTTTTATCCGTAGCTGCTTTCAGAATTTTCTTTAACCTTATATATTGCTAGTTTCATTCTGATATATTGTGCAGAAGACCGATTCAAGTTACATCTGAGTGGGTTCTCTGTACCTCTTGGATTTCAGTGTCTGTTTCCTTCCACTGATTGGGGTAGTTCTTGGCTATAATTGTTTCAAGTATTCCTTCAGCCCCTTTCTCTCTTTCTTCTTCTGGAATTTTTATGGTATGGATATTGTTCCCTTTGATTGTATCACTCAGTTCTCAAATTCTCTTTCGTGTTCTTGGACCAATTTATCTCCCTTTTTCTCAGTTTTCTCTTTTTCTATAGTTGTGTCTTCTAAATCACCTATTCTTTTCCCTGCCTCTTCAGTTCATGCAGCGGTTGCCTCTATTTTATTATGCACCTCATTTATAGCATTTTTTCATTGATCAGAACAATTTTTAAGGTGCATAGTCTCTGTAGCAAAGCTTCTCTGATGTCTTCCATGCCTTTTTCAAGCCCAGCAGTTAGTTTTATGACA
Organism: Helogale parvula; assembly: GCA_004023845.1. Classification (NCBI taxonomy): domain Eukaryota; kingdom Metazoa; phylum Chordata; class Mammalia; order Carnivora; family Herpestidae; genus Helogale; species Helogale parvula. Next base: position 9,667 of record PJEM01016259.1, on the reverse strand, counting down.
ATCATCCTAAATTCTTGCTCAGTTATGTTGATTAGAACTGTTTTCAACTATTCGGTAGCTGTGACTATTTCCTGGTATTTCTTTAGAGGAGTGTTCTTTCGTTTCATCATTTTGGCTAGTTTTCTGTCTCTTGTCAGTTTAAAAAGCTTGATATGTGCTCTGCACCTGTGAGTATTGCTATATTAAAGGAGGCTCATTGACTGTCCGGGACCTGTCTATTCAGGAAGTGTCTTTTCAATGGTTTCCCTTGGTCTCTCTTGTTGTGCCTTTGGTTATTTCATTTCACTACTCTTAGTAATATTTGGGACTCTCCACCATGTGTACTTTGGCTTGCTTCTTGAGGTAGCCCTGGAGCAGAAAACAGACAAACAAATAGGGAACAAAAGCACACAAATGTATAAACAAATGAAAAAAACAGGCAAACCAAAAGGGAGAGGAAAAAAAGACAAAGGGCAGTTTAAAAGCAGAATGCCAGAGATCCAAGTTATAAATAAAGTGTAGGGTAGAGGCAGTGCTGATGGAAGAGCATATACAAAGGGAAGTGACAGGGATGGGAAGAAAGAGAAATTGAACTTTGACCTGGATCATGTTACCCTGAGAAATTATATAGGCTGATTATTTCAGAGAGAAAGGAAGGTAATGACGGAGGTGTAGAATATATTTCAAGAGAGTGAATTAGGGGCGCCTGAGTGGCTCAGTCTGTTAAGCGTTGGACTGCGGCTCAGGTCATGATCTCACGTTAGTGGGTTCAAGCTCCGTGTCGGGCTCTGTGCTGACAGCTCAGAGTTTGGAGTCTGCTTCCGATTCTGTCTCTCACTTTCTCTCCACCCCTCCCTGCTCATGCTCTGTCTCTCTCTGTATCAAAAATAAATAAAACATTAAAAAAGTAAAAAAAAAAAAAAGAGAGAGAGAGAATGAATGAGATATGACTGTTTAAGCAAACCTATAACCAGAACATCCACTCCAGGGGAGGGGAAAGATAAGAATGAGCTAAAGGAGATATATCTGAATTGCAAGAATTGATCTAGAGTTAATCACAGCAATACATCAGTGCTGGTTTTGGGTGGAGGCGCTGGGCTGTTTCCATAGCATCCAACCATCTCTGATAACAAAGCAGCTAGGCAAGGCAGATGGGTGTGGTTTAGTGTAGGTGGATATCGCCTGCACTATGAGTGTCTGGGGCTGCTCCCTGAGGCCCCAACTTGGTGGTTGTGGGGAGAAATATGGCGGCCCACCAGTCCCTTCTCAAATCAAGTTTTGTAATCACTCTTTTGGGTCTGACCTTACTCTGCCCTTGGCATAGCCAAGGTGAGCATTGCTCTATGTCCCGCACCGAGTCTCGTATTCATCTCTTATTCCATGTGCAGTAATGATGGTGACTGAAAGGTAACCCCAGAATCCCAGGCCGGGGCCCTTCCTAGCTGGGGATCAAGTAGGGGGAGCAGTTTCTCCTGATGCCTATTGAGTCCCTTGCATAAAGTCTGTACCAAAGGGAATTTATGGGCCCAGAGCACACAGCCCAAAGATGTCTCAGCAGTTAGAGATAGTATCTCTCTCTGAACGCCCTATGGTTAGAGATGGGATGATGGGATCCCTCTCCTTCCCAGGTCAAGGATTATCTCTTTTCCAGGGACAGTTGTTAAGAGCAGTTTCGGCCACTTTTTTCCCTTTGTCTCTCTGCAGAGGGGTTCCCTCCCTTCCATGCTTCCGTGTCTCCGCTGTTTTTATCTTCTCCAGTTCTCAGTCATGCACCTATGAGGTTGTCTTCTTAGTGGACTCTGTCTCTTTTCCTCCCCGACTCTTGTGGTCTTTTGGCTTCAGCCCTTTTTTGTTTGATAGATGCAGGAGGAGTTAGGGGACTCCCTACTTCTCCCTCATCTTGCCCTCTCCCCTAGAAACCAATTTAAACAGCAAAGAATATCAGAAACAAAATTACAAAGATTAAATCAAAATTATAAAACAAGAAATGAAATTGTAAAATGTCAATCCTCTTAATTTAATTTGTGAATGAAATTAATAAACTAATAAAAATACTAATAGGTTTGGGGGTGGTGATATGTTTGTTTTTCAAGTTTTCTCTGTGTTATTTTTAGCACTGATCAAAATTTGTTGAAGTACATATTTAGTTATCTTTACAGATTTCTTATAATAACTCACAGCCTAGATTAATTTTTTTCTCTCAAATGTCTTTATATGGCTGTCTCATATTGTACTTATGTTTACGTATCAGTGGACCGGTTAATCCACTCAAAATATAATACAAATATTATTTAATTTTAGCAGATGCAATGAAAAGGTAAAATTCACAGGGATCATATTTAAATTAGCTATGTTCAAAAACAGAATTTTTATGAAATATAATTCTGTCACATTCAATAAGAGCAGCTGTAGAATCAATTAAGTGACAAGGTAAATTTTGGTTTTTTTAGAATGTTAGCAAGGGAGAAGGGCAAAGGGAGAAGGAGAGAGAGAATCTACAGCAGTCTCCATACTCAGTGTGAAGCTTGACACAAGGTTTGATATCATGATTCTGGGATCATGACCTGAGCTGAAATCAAGAGGTTGATGCTCAACCTACTGAGTCTTTAAAATTTTTACAAAATACAAACCAGACTTTTAAAGAGAGATGACTTGCAAATGTCCTACAGTGATTTGGGGCTTTGGGGTTTGGCTGCTTTGAAAGCTGAATCAGACCCACATATGACTCCAGGTCCCTTAGACCACAGCTTCATCCTTCTATTCCTCTGGGACCCAAAAATCCAGGGGGCCCTCCAATGCTCTAGGACCTGTGTCTCAGGCTGTGTAGCACAGCCGAGCCGAAAAGACCACTTGGGAAAAGATAGAATTTACATTCATATCAGTCAGTTTTGTTTGTTGTGACCATTTTCTTACTGCATTGAGCTTTTTCTCAGTCAACAGTCAGCTTTTTCCTTTCAAAAGTAAACTTTCTGAAACTTTTTCTCTCATGGCCGATCATCTAGTTTTGATAAGAAGAAGTAGATCTTTCTAATTCTTTCTCAAAGTCCTTGATTTCAGGATATTTGCATAGCAAACAGCCTTAGAAGAGAGAGATAATGCCTGCCTCCAGAGCAAAGGGTAAGCATGCTTATTATCCAGTTAAAAGATCAGGTCACTTAAGTTGGAGTTCCTGTCCTGCAATCCTCTGTTTGTGCAGGCATCCATTTGGGCACATCTGCATCATCCCTGTGGGACTTGAGGGGCAAGGGGAATGGACACAAATATACTGATACTCATGTTGTTTGCTGCTCTATGAATGAAAACATCCTTTCCTCTGGACCAGGGATCTCATGTCTTCTCCCAGCTCCCATGAAACTGTGACAGCTTGCAGGAAAGGTAAAATCTCAGACCTTTTACAGTTCTTGCCATTAAACTTAAATTTATATAATGTGTGATTCTATTTATGTCATGTTCAAAAGTTTTAAAGCTAATATATAGTGTTAGGGGTCAGGGTCGTTTCTTTGGAGAGCAGAGGCATAGCTTGGAAAAGCATTAGGTGAGCTTCTGGTGTGCTGACTATGTTCTGTCTCTTGTTCTGAAAGGATGCTGATTGCATAAACTGAATTCAAAGTAAAAAATCTTTGTACTTATCGTTTTTACTCTCCCCCCTTTACGAATGTTTTACTTCTATAAAAGTTTAACCTGAAATTTAAGAAAATAAAAAAAAAAATAAAAATCAAAGGCAGTGACCAGGATTGCCACATCAATGAATTAAAAAAAAAAAAAAAGAATGTGAAACTGGAGCACCTGGGTGGCTCAGTTGGTTAAGCATCCATCTCTTGATCTCACCCTCAAGCCCCAAACTGAGTTCAGTGCTGGGTGTGGAGCCTGCTTATGATTCTCTCTCCCTCTCCCACTGCCCTCTCTTACTCATTCTCTCTCTCTATTTCTCTAAAAAAAAATAAGAACTAATTATCCATAACTCAAAGAAAAAGAAAAAAGCTGAACATTATTAGCCAAAAGATAAAGAAAATGGAGGAGCAATCCAAGAAGAAAAACATACTTTAGTTGAGATTTCAGAAGTAGAGAAGAGTCAAGGAAGGCACAGATTTGGATATATGCTATTTGCAATTCAGAATTTCAAGGATAGAAAAATAATCTCTGTTACAACAGTCTACTCAGAAAAAAGAAAAGCAAACAAGTTACCTGACATGGAAAAAAATTGTATTTACAATAGACTCTGTTCCATAATGTTCAGTGTCAGAACCAAATAAAACAGGACCTGCTTCATTCTGGGGGGAAAAAAAAAAACAAGTTATCCTAGAATGCTAAATTACCATCTATATATGTGGCAAGAGAAATATACTCTCAGATGTAGATGCAGTAAAAAACTACATCACTCACTGACCTTACTGGAAAACTATATTGAAAAAAATATTTTAGCTGCTGGAGAAACTAGGAAGACACAGTGCAAAAGAGAAAAGAGAAAATAACTACTAAAAGAACGCTGAATGCTTTAAAAAAAAAAACCAACTTTTTAAAATGTTTATTTTCGAGACAGACAGAGCACACGTGGGGGAGGGGCAGAGGGATAGGGAGACAGAATCTGAAGCAGGCTCTAGGATATGAGCTGCCAGCACAGAGCCCGCTGCAGGGCTCCGACCCATGAACCCTGAGATCATGGCCTGAGCTGAAGCTGGATACGTAACTGACTGAGCCACCCAGGCGCCCCTCTTTTCAGGTTTATAATAGACTAACTATTGACAGGGAGGTTGAGGATAAAACTTAAGATCTACGAGAAATGTAGGTGTATTTCAAATACTTTTTATTTTTTTTCAAATAATTTTTAAATAATTGAAAGCTATGAGGCTATATAAATTATAGTTAATATAAAACTTAAGTTTTTTGACAGGTCATTTTATTGTTAGTAATATTAGTGTGGATATAAAAATATTTAACATAAAGTAGGATAGAATATTGGGCCTATGAGACTGTAGGTATTTGACACTATTACTAAAAATGGAAAACCTACATTGAAATCTCAAGCTACACATGCTAATAAAATAAGTGATATTAAAATCAGTGATGTTAAATATTTGTTAAGGGTAAGCAAAGTTATATACAAAAAATACAATACACTCTAAATTTAATAGTGAAGCTATTCTGGGGAACTGGTAGATGAAAAGTCACATTACAGCCACAATGAAACTAGAGAGAAATTCATTTAAATGGTTTTGGGGTGCATTTGGCATGATGGCGTGAGTCATAATCTAAGGAGTATGTATTATTTGCATATTGTAAAACTACTTTTTTCATCGGAGTCTTTTGAAGAAACAGCTCTTAATATTATAAGAACCAATGACAGATCAAGCATAATTTTGGATCACATATTCAGGGCTCTCAAGGTACTTATAATAAAGAAGCAGTTTTGGGGCTAAAGGGCTGAAGGGTGATAGCTACTGGGAAAAATTTTTTTGAAAATAAATGTGTAGATTCTCAACAAGTCTATATACAGACAGTGGTTTTTCTGCATATGCATTAAATGTCCTGCCACAATACAATAATGTGGAAGCTAATACTTCATGAGCAGTAGTGATGCCATTTGAAGTGCATAACTTAGTCTGTGTGAAGTTGGTACATTTATTTAAATAAATATATTTTTAATACATTACACACATTGTACATACATATAATACATTAATAAATTAATTAAACAATGTGTTTAATGTGTTCACATGGATGTGTACAGAGTGAAGTGTTATCCCACACCAATGTTAACCTATCTTATATTAATAAGTACTGTAGAAAAGGGATGGAAAGTAAGAAAATATGAATATCTCTTTCCAGTGTAGAGTGGGACCTGAAGAGAGGCCCTTTCATTACTCCAAAGCCATAGGCAGCTCTTGGTTGCATCACGAGATGAATAGATGTCAGGGGGATAAGGAACTGGCAAACTGGTGGGATTCTTCAGGATTTAATTGAATTCCTAGGTGTCGGTGAGGACCAGATGCTGTATGAAGACAATGATCCCTATGATGCCCAGACCTTGATCAGTGGCATTCATACAAGAGGGCGTATTAGATGATGTAATCACCATGGCCATAGCTTTAAATGTCACATGGTACAGGAGATATAGAGATGACGCTCAAAGGGCCTAGACACATGGGAATAGGTTCAGAGACAGGGACCCAATGAGATTGATTAGGAAGCTGTATTATTAGAACTGTTTTCATTCCCCAATGTAGGGGTTGTAGGCAATCTAAAGTCACATAGCGAGCAGGGAGTTTTAAGGGGGAGTCACGGAACTACTGAGTGTTGATATGTAGGAGACGCAGTGCTACAGTGCCTAATCGTTCTTGATATGATCTCAAGACTTGCTGGCATTAGAAAAGGCCACTGTTCTACGATGGTCAAGCTTGAACTTCTAGGAACATCGAGTTCCTTGTTTCCCCAGCATCAGTGGTCTGTTGAAATCTTAAACAAGCTACAATTAGTCAAGCCATAAGCTAGAGAGCACAGGCCAGTGCATTAGATGTATGTACCCATGACAGTATTTGGAACAGTTATAGTGTGATAAAGTCTTTATTTGGAAAGTAATATACATATATCATTAAGACAGTGTTTATGGAACTATTACTCTGTGCACACACACACAGCTTTTACTCACATGGTGCTATGCTGGGTACCTCAGGAACATGTATGTGAGTTACTCTTCATTATACTTTAGGACTTGAAAATAGGTGTCCCTTATTTCCCCCACAATATAGATGCTGTGCCCTGCCTTTCTGTTTCTTATTCTTCATAACATTGATTGTATAAAAGAGGAGCCAAATATAGTTGAATGTGCAGAAAGAATGTCATGACCTGAACCTCAGAAGAAGTTCTCATTGTTGACTTAGAACCAAATTGGCATGTGATAAGCAAGAGAAATGCAAATTTAATAGTATGTGTATGGAGACTCCACAAATACAGGAAAATTGCAAAGGGAAAGTAAGGTATGTATGTCTATGAAGAAGGAGAGAAGGAAGATAAGGAAGTTAGGGAGAAGAATGGGAGGAAGGAAGGAAGGAAGGAAGGAAGGAAGGAAGGAAGGAAGAGGAGGAGCAAGGAATCAGAAGTCTGGGGTCTCCAACGTAAAGAATGTAATTCACAGGAAGATGAAAAGTAAATGTTTGATAAGCACATATTTTCTGGGCCACTCTGAAACAATAGGACATAGAAGACGTTGTTCCCGAGGTCCTTCCTGGATTCTTCCCTGTTAACCATACCGAGCTTGTATCATAATGTAGTAATGCATGGTGAGTGCTCTCATGCTGGGGCAGCTTTTCTATGTACATTATGGTTTAGAGAGGGAGGTGAGAAGTAAACGTTTTTCCTGAATCTGCTTAATTTTGATTATTATTAACTCTAAATAATCTTTCTGCAAAAGTGGTCCATCACAGAAGAGCCTGGGTGTGGCTCATACAAACTGGGGGAGATGTTGTTGCATGAAATAAGAATCACACAGGGAAAAAAAATCCTCTATGAAATCTCATGGAATCTAATACAAGTCAAAATCGGGACACCTAGGTGTCTCCTTTGGCTAAGTGCCAACTTTGGTTCAGGTAATGACCTTGTGGTTCATGAATTCGAGCCCCGTATTGGGCTCCCACAGCCAATGAAGCCTGCTTGGGACTCCTGCCCTGTCTTCTCTGCACCTCTCCCACTCATGCTTTCTCTCTTTTGAAAAAGAAAAAAAAACTTTGAAAAAACATTAAAGTAAGTGACAGTCATCAAAGTGTGGATGAGAATTTTGCCAGCAGCTGTGGGTGAAGGAAATGTTGAGATGATAATGGCATCTCGAGGTGTTAGCAGGGGGACCTCACAAGCCAGTCACTCATAGTCACTGCAGATCCACCAGTAAGGGAAAGTCTTCACCTTCCATAAACTCAACGGTGGAGGCAGGTATCCTCTCCTATTCCCGCCAGTGGAAGAGATGTTTCCTGTCGGGACCGCCATGTTTCTGTCTACCTCAAGGCTAGGATTATTCACTCAGCAGAGTGAGCCAGTAAACAAGATTTGCATCAGGAAGCTGGAGATGGTATCTTTCTGGCATGGCATGACCTAAGGTGCATAAGATCAAAACCCATTCAGTGTTAATTCTCCGCCTCCCAGCATTGCTGTAGGGGCGTTTCTTTTACCTGGTATTCTGACGTAAAGTCAAATGCTTTGCTCTTTCCGCACTGAGATGGTATATATACAGCTCTCTTAATAAACTCGCTCTCTTTCTCTCCGCATAACCAGAAACCGTGAGTGTTGTGTTTTATTTTCCGTACGTCCCCCTTTTCCCTTTTCTCTTATCTTCCCTCAGGAGAAGAACCCATGCCGGTTCTCCCTGCACAGGCCAGAGCGGCCGGGGAGGGTCACGGCACCCCCCCCCATAGTCTTCTATTATGTTTCTTCTGTTCCACATATCAGTATCCACATTTTGTACGTGTCTTGCTCTGCCTGAGTTATTTCACATATCATGACACCCTCGAGTTTTATCCACGTTGCTAAATATGGCCAGATTTCATTCTTTCTCATTGCCGTGAACTAATCCACTGTATATAAAAAACTTATCTTTTTGATCCCTTCGTCAGGTGATGGACATTTATGCTCTTTCCATAATTTGGCCATTGTTGAAAGCAGTGCTATGAACATTGGGGTACATGTGCCCCTAGGCCTCAGCACTCCTGTATCACTTGGGGAAATTTCTAGCAATGCTATTGCTGGGTGATACGGGAATTCTAGTGCTAATTTTTTCAGGAACCTTCACACTATTTCCCAGAGCAGCTGCTCCAGTTTACATTCCCACCAACCATGTAAGAGGGTGGCCAACTCTCCACATCGTCGCCAGCATCGATAGTCTCCTGATCTGTTCATTTTAGTCACTCTGACGGGTGTGACGTGGGATCTCAGTGTGGTGTTGACTTCTATTTCCCTGAAGATGAGTGACACTCAGCATCTTTTCATGTGCCTGTTCGCCATCTGGAGGTCCTCTTTGGGGGAAGTGTCTGTTCATGTCTTTCTTCCATTTCTTCACTGGGTTATTTGTTTTTTGGGTGTGGAGTATGGTTGAGTTCCTTATAGATTTTGGATAGTGGCCCTTTATCTAATATGACAATGCAACTATCTTTTCCCATTCCGTTGGTTGCCCATTAGTTTTGTTGATTGTTTCCTTTGCAGTGAAGCAAGAAGTTTTCTACATTACCATTGAAAAAGCCCAAATATGACTCAGTGAGTTGGATGGAAACTCAAATTCCAATGAGAATTCTGGCTGCCCCTCAGGGCCTCTGTTTGTAATGGATGATATCAGATAAAACATGACGATCATTGAACACAGTTTCCACATACATGATAAAACCAAAAACACTTTGTCATAATAGTTGATCTTTTATAAAATCTTATAGATGATATTAAACAATTCTTCTGTATGAACCCTCAAAGGAGCCCTACAAAACTGACAGTATTATCTGCAGAATAAATGTTTTACAGAAGGTGAGTGATTTTACCAATGCAAAACAGCATCCTCATGAAATGAATACAATAAATATTAGGGAAACAGCCATATTATTATCGTTTTGTCAGACATGATAAGATCGTAATGAGGTTGTGTGCAGGGCCTATATCTGAGGCCGGAGAAAGGGAACATCCCATGACTGAGGTCACACAAAGATTGCCTGGATGG
>PJEM01016258.1:0-26461 GCA_004023845.1 Helogale parvula | reverse complement strand
CCGTGGAATGACTTGGTTATCCACTATTTTCCCTAAAATGAATCAGTCATCAACTCTTTTACCTGCCATGGCTGAGTCATAGACTATTATACTTGCCATTACTCAGTCACTGACACTTTCCTATAATGAATAGCTCATCGGCTCTTTTTCCTACTGTGATTAAGTCATTTGCTGCTTTTCCTTGAATGACTTGGTCATCGACTGGTTTTCCTGGAACAAGTGACTCAGTCATCAGCTGCTTTTCCTGGAATGAGTGACTCAGCCATCAGCTGCTTTTCCTGGAATGAGTGACTCGATCATCGACTACTTTTCCTGAAACGGGTAACCTGGTCATCGACTACTTTTCCGGGAACGGGTGGCTCGTTCATCAATTACTGTTCTTGGAACGAGTGACTCATTCATTGCCTGCTTTTCCTGGAACGAGTGACTTGGTCATCGGCCACTTTTCCTAGACTGACTCTATCATCAACCATTTTCCCTGGAATGCTTCAGTCATCGACTGTCATTCACTCTTTTTCCTGCACCGCTTGGGTCATCCAATCTTTCTTATAAGTGGCTTGGTCATTGACTCTTTTCTGTATACTTAGTCCATGACTGTTTTACATGTAGTGACTCCATTATCCCTGTTATTACATAGACTGAGGGCATCCCTCAACCCTGCCATCTCTTCTTCAACTATTTTCCATTTAGTGACATGCTCATAATCTTGTTTCCCTGGGCTATAGAGAGTTCAGGCATGTCTATTATCGCTGATTTGGGTATCAACTAACTTTCCTGCTATGATGTGGACCTTAACTGTTTCTTCTGGAATGACTCTGTCATTGGCTCCTTTTCCTGTGAACGACTGACTCAGTCATTGACCACTAGTCCTTGGCCGACTCAGTCATTGGCTACCTTTCCTGGAATGGGTCTGTCATTGATTGCTTTTCCTAGACCAACTTGATCATCGACTATTTTTCCTAGACTGACTCGGTCATCAGCTACTTTTCCTAGAATGACTTGGTCATTGACTCTTTTCCCTGGATAAGTCAGTCTGATTCTTCACTAGGCTCAGTTCAGTGTTATCCTTGGGGTGATTCAGTCATCACCTGTTTTCTAGGCTCACTCACTGCCTGAGAGCTCTTCACCAACCGTTTTCCTTGGAGTGTTTTGTTCATAGGCCGATTTCTCTTGGCCATGGAGAATTTAGAGCTTTCCATCATCTAGATGGTGATTTCTTCTAGACTGACTTAGTATTTGCTATGTGTATTGGGCTGACTCCATCATCCACTGTGTGTCCTGGACCTACTCGGTCATCCACTATGAGTCCTGGGCTGGCTCAGTCATCCACTCTATACCGTGAGCTATCTCTGTCATCTTTTCTGTGTCCTGGACCTGTTTGGTCATCCAATATATGTCCTGGGCTGGCTTCCCATCCACTGTGTGCCCTGTGCTGACATGGTCATCCACTGTGTGTCCTGGGCAGATTCCAGTATCCACTATGTGCCCTGAGCTGACTCAGTCATCTACTATGTGCCCCGGGCTGACTCAGTCATCCACTATGTGTCCTGGGCTGACTCAGTCACCCAGTGTGTGCCCTGGACTATCTGTGTCATCTGTTGCCTGTCTTGGGCTGACTTGATCATCCACTATGAGTCCTGGGCTGACTCGGTCATCCACTATGAGCCCTGGGCTGACTCGGTTATCTACTATATGTCCTGGGCTGACTCAGTCATCTACTATGTGTCCTGGGCTGTCTTGATTATGCACTATGTGTCCTGGACTGGCTTTGCCATCACTGTGTGGCCTGTCCTGGGCTAACTCTGTCGTCTACTGTGTGCCCTGGGCTGACTCGGTTATCTACTATGAGTCCTGGGCTGGCTTTGCCGTCCACTATGAGCCCTGGGCTGACTCTGTCATCCACTATGTGTCCTGGGCTGACTCAGTCATCCACTATGCGTCCTGGCTTTGCCATCCACTATGTGTTGTCCATTAACTGTGTCATCGACTGCTTTTCCTGGACTGAGGCAGATTGCTCTTCACTATTTGGGTTATAGTTCCTAAGTGGGTTTCCAGCAAGCAAGAAATGTGCATATACATTTATACTCATATGTGAACACATATACGCATGCACATCCACCTATGTATCAGTTTCCTTCTGGAAGAGTTCTTTCATTTGCACCCAACCAAGAATGTATGCCGGCTCTTCCCAAAGTAGCAATGTTGCCAAGCTTTGCATCCCCCCCACCAATACTAGACGTGAAACATGGCACCTGATGTATTTACAATCAGGTTTTTGTTTTTTGGACTCTTTCAGGAATCTTTGCTTCCCACTACACTTCAGAGTTCTGTATGTATTGACAATATTGGTCTGTTACTGTGCTGCAGATATGGATTTTCAGTTTGCCTGATTTCTCATCAGTTTCTGGCATTTTGGGGTGGCTGCAAATACTTTTATTTTTTAAATTTATTTACTATTTATTTATTTATTTTAAATGCTTATTCTTGAAAGAGAAGGAGATAGCTCATGATTGGTGGAGGGTCAGAGAGAGGGAGACACTGAATGTGAAGCAGGCTCCAGACTCTGTGTCAGCACAGCCCAAGAACTCAAGAACCATGACATGACCTGGGCCTAGGTTGGACGCTTAACCAACTGAGCCACTCAGGTGATTCGCCTCTTTTAAATCTTACCAGTGACTGGTTGCTTTTGGATTTTGGATGATACTCAGGAACTTTTCCCCCACAACAAGGTTGTAGAAGAATAAATTCTTCGAGAAGAAGTAGGTATGAATACGTGAACATGCATGTAAATGTGTGCGTGTTTAGGGATTGGGTGCATTTGAGGTTGGCTCTTGGGTAGAAACGAGATGGGGATCGAAATGTACCATTTTACACATGGCTACTTCTTTGTACAAGTGCCATTTATTTAAAAAATCAAATCCAATCCGTCCTTGTCTAAGTAATTGGGGATGCCACTTTTATCATAGACTAAATGTCCTTCTGAGCCTGTGTCTTCGGCAGCCTTGTTGCTCATGTGCAGACGTTATCGATGACTCACCATGTGTTTCCAATTTGAAAGGACTTTTCCTCTCCCACGATTTTCTGGTTCACTTTGCCTGCTGGGTATTCTACATGAACTCCCATGTCAGCTTTGTCTAACTCCCAAGGATGGTTTGTCCTTTTTTTTTTTTTTTTAACTATGATAACATTAATTTTAGAAATAAGTAGCTAAAGTGGACATTTTTATGATTTTGATTCTTCCTTTTCACGACTGGTTTCCTGTTTCTTCAATCTACTTTTCTTCCCAGAGATTTTTAAAAAATGTTTAATTATTTATTTTTCAGAGAGTGCATGCTTAGGGGAGGGGCAGAGAGAGTGAGGGAGTGACAATCCCAAGCAAGTTCAGCGCTGTCAGTGCAGAGCCCAAAGAGGGGCTCAAATTCACCAACCAAGAGATCATGAACCAAAATCAAGAGTTGGACGCTTAACCCACTGAGCCACTCATGTGCCCCTCTTTGCAGAGATTTTTAATTCTCTTAAGTGTTTATTTATTTTTGAGGGAGAGAGACAGAACATGAGTAGGGGAGGGGCAGAGAGAGAGGGAGACACAGAATCAGAAGCAGCTCCAGGTTCTGAGCCAGCTGTCAGCACAGAGCCTGATGCGGGACTTGAACCCATGAACCGTGAGATTATGACCTGAGCTGAAGCCAGACGCTTAACTGACTGAGCCACCCAGGCACCCACACATCACTTTTTAAGTTTGCCCCTAAGTATATTTTCCTTGGTGTTTTTATATAATTTTTTTTCTTTTACAGTAAAGACTTTAATTTGGGGGTATATTGATTGGCTTTGTATGTTAATTCATGGAGCTAACTTACTGATTTATTCTATAGATTGAGTTTGTGTAGTGTCGATTTGCTAAGTTTTCCAGGTATCTGCAAAGCAACTGGAATTTATTTTTTTATCCTCATGCTTATTGGCCTGTTTGTTCTTGCACTGACAAACACCTGTAACCTAACGTTGAAAAGCAGTAGAGGCAATTTTTTTTTTGAATGACTCGCTTTTGGTCATGGTATTTTTTAAAACGTGGTTGGTAGATTCTGTTTGATAATATATTTTTAGTATTTAAGCATCAGTATTCATAGCTGATATTAGCCTGACATTTTTTCATCAGTCACTGACATACATTTTTAGTTAGGATATAAAGTGTTTCATTATGAATTTCAATATCTGAAAATGACATAGCTTTCAGTTGTGTATAAAGTTGACATAGTAAAATAAAAATCTTATATTGCTCTTATAAATGTTTTCAATTACATATGAGTATCATAGTTATTTGACAAGTATTATCCATTTAAAACTATATAAGTAAACACTTCAGCAGCTGAAAAATGTACATTCTTATTCTTCCTTCCTTGGATGAATATTTATATTTCATCTGTGCCAACAATTTTAACCTCAGCATAATAGATTGTTTTGAAAATATTGAATATATCCATATCCTTCCAATAACCACATGTGTATACAAACCAAAAGTTGACTTTTCTTCCTAATTCCTAAAACAATAGTGACTCATGTGTTAGCACCTTTTTTCTGAGTTCATGTATTTTTATTGATTATTACATTATAATTTTGACACATTGCTAAACGTAAATGTATACCATGTACGTTTTTACGGGGGATGCTTGAGGACAGTAATATACTAGGAAATTATGCACAGGTTCTGAGATTCTCCTGGCCCCGTTTTCCCCATTCGAAGTAATCAGTTAGACACCAGTTATATCACTCTTGGGATAAATGCAAATGCCTCTGCTGTTTTCTAGATCCAGAACTTTGATCAATGTTATTTAATCTGAGCTGGATAATCATTATCCCGTGTGAGGTGAAACAGTGTCAAGAGGCATATAGTTATCAATCTTTTTGTTCAAGCCTGGCTTACAGGCCAGTCACGCTTGCCTGAGACGTACCTGACATTTAATTTGTAGATCTACAGTTTTCTTGGTTGTGTTATACTGGGGTTTTACTATCATGAATAATTATGCATATAAATAACCTACACTTGTATAAAAAATATTGATGATTAGAATGGTGTTTAAGATATATCCCATGCTTTACTTGTGTTTATGCGTATTTGCATATGATATCTATCTAAGATTGGAATATAAAGCTGAAATGATGGAATCAGATATTCTAGATAGTCATTACTACTGTTAGAGAATGTGGAGAGCTGCCAGAAGATAAGATATGTGCCTTGACCAAAGACCAGCCGCCTGCAGCAGGGCAGTGTTATCACTCCCAGCTCAGGGCTGGAGACAGTCAGGCTGGGCTTTCTTATCGGCCCCTCAGGCGCTGTGCTGAAATTGCAGTTTCGGTTTCCCCTTTACCCTAGCCTTTTCCTAGAAATCACTTGACCCTGTTTCTTAGCAACTGACTTACGTCAGCTGCCTTGCTTCCCGCCTTCTACCCTTTATAAGATGTGTGTGTTCTCTCAATAAATGAGGCTTGATCAGAGACTTGTCTTGCCTCCATTCTCTGTGTCCCCTGCCCCCCAATTCTCACTCCCCACCTCAGGACCTGCATTGACCGACCTGCCGGACGGGTCAAGAGAAAAGAGTTTATAGGGCAGATATGATTTACAGAGACAAAGAAGAACACGGTATAACACACAAAACAAGATATTCACCAAGAAAATATTTAAAAAGTCTAACCTTGTATGCAGCTAAGAATATTACTAAAAAGCAAGAAAATCAGAACTACAAGGAGATATTGACAGATCCACATTTGTCCCTTCTAGTAACAAATAGAACAAAGAGTGAAAAAAATTGAAAGAGAAAGGGGGAGAAAAGCAAAATATATAGTGAATTTAAACAGCACAATTAACATGTGATAAAATACATACATAATGGGGTGCCTGGGTGACACAGTCGGTTGAGTATCCAACTTCAGCTCAGGTCGTGATCTCATGGTTCCTCGGTTCGAGCCCCATGTTGGGCTCTGTGCTGATAGCTTAGAGCCTGGAGTCTTCTTCGGATTCTGTGTCTCCCTCTCTTCTTCCCCTGTTGCTTAAACTTTTGTCTGTCTCTCTCTCTCAAAAATAAATAAACATTAAAAAAATAAAAAAAGATACATAATAAAACTTTGCTTCATTGATTGGAGAATATATATATAATATTCAGATTTGAAACACAGACAAAAGGTATGTACATGCTATTACTTGTCTCAGTAAATAGGAAGGATATGCAGATTCTGTTCTCTGAACACGATGAAATTAAATTTGAATTCAAGTTAAAATATAACAGGAAAGCCCCTCTTTCTTATAATTAAAATATAATTTTAAATATTAATGGTGTCAAAAAGAAATATTAATGAAAATGAGAAAATAGAACTAAACAAATATGTAGGAAAAGCAGCAAAATCCTATTAAAATGAATTAAGACAGTTAATAGACTAAAATATTTATATGTTTATGCTTAAATAATCAAGTAGTTGTCCAAGCTAAGAATGTAGAAAATACACAACCAGAAAAAGCAGATAACCAAAGGACAGTGGAGAGTGATTCTTTCTGGTGTTCTCTGCACAACTGTGTTTTCTGGTGTTTGTCACTGTAGGAAATAACAGGATGGAAGGTAGTGGGTCTAGAACAAGGCAAAGTTTGTATCTTTCATCTGTGTACCATGAAATATTTCCCCCTCATTGGCTGAGTCCACAACAGATTGGAAAACAGGAGATGGTGTTTCTGGTTTTCCTCACATTCTCCATGTCTCACATTTTCCTTACTTCTCACCCCTGAATTTAGGTTCTCGGAAGCTTAGTCCAGGGAGTGGGGCACCTGCTGGGTGGGAGTATGTTTAGCTTGTAAATAGATGAGGACCCTAGATGTGCCGGCCGTGACAAAGCTCTAGGAGAACAGGTGTGGATGAGGTTCACAAGAACAGTGCTCCGTGTGTGGACACGCACTGCTGGAAGACTCAGTTGGCATCTACAGTGTCACTCACATCACAGTGTGCTCCGGCAAGGTTATCCCAAATAGCCAACACCTTGAGCATGCCTAGGGGCCATTCTCAGGGACTCATGAATCTATGTGAAGGTAAATGCATTCATTTATTTTTCAAGTGTATTTGTTTTGAGTGGGGAGGGGCAGAGAGAAAGGGACAGAGAGAATCCCAAGAAGGCTCCATGCTATGTGTGGAGCCCAACGCCAGGCTCGATCCCACCATTGTGAGATCATGACCGGAGCCAAAATCATGAGTCTGCAGGAACGGACTGAGCCACCCAGGCTCCTCAGAGGTGAATGTGTGGAGATAACATCACAGAAGTGCACGTTGCTTGCCCGTGGCAAGCACGTAAAGTACGGTCAGCTGATAAGTGTGTCCACTGCAGTGGACCACATGGCCATTCTGAAGAATCTAGTCTCACCAGCATCCTGGCCCAGAGGAACTTTCACGTGGTGCACATGAGGAAAGGAAGCTTGTCCTGCATATGTGGACACAGAAATACATAATGCAGGCTTGGTCATTTAGAAGTTAAGCGCTTGAGGGAGCAACGTGAAAGTAAGAATGTTCCAAGGGCACAGATGGACTGGGAAGCCTGAACTGAGCAGTAAATCAGACAATATCTCCGGACCCAAGAACAAACACCAGCATCAATGTCTGTTTCTCTGTGTGCACGTTATTTCTGTCATCGCAGAGAATCGTAGCACATATCAAAACAGACTGGATGTCCCACTCATAAATTAGGAGTTGACGACACCGTGCTAGCCTGGTGCTTATTTTCCAGATCAGCTCAGAAGAGTTGTCATGTTTCATGCAGTAATATATGACAAAATGCTTTATTAAAGCAGGTAGAATCCGTGGGATATTCCCCATAAAGTGTTTACTTAGCTAGAAGAGGAAAAGAGGCTGAGGAAAATCAAATGGGCAACTTCCACTTACTATATATTTTCCAGCGAGGAAATCTCAACAGTTTAGCATTTGGATGTGACACATGATTCATGAGATTTTGTGGGGTTTTTTCCTTCTCATCTACAATATGTGACTCTATTTTTCTCATCCTGAGAATCAGGCCCAGAGAGTCAATCTGTTGTTTTATATTCCTTTCAACTGCCAAGAAAAAAAATCACTTTTACCTTCTGTTAAAACTCTGTGAAAATTTCACACACAGTATGTTTTTAAAAATCCCTACAATTCAGTACAACTCCTACAAGAAATGATAAATGCATTAACTAAGATGACAGAGAAAAAGAATTATATAATTTATGTTTTTAAATTTTGCATCCTGGGTTTCTCAATTTAAAACTAATTGGAGGGACTCCCGGGTGGCTCAGTCAGTTACGTGTCCGACTTTGGCTCAGGTCATGATCTCGTGGTTCATGAGTTTGAGCCCTGCATGGGGCTCTGTGCTGACAGCTCAGAGCCTGGAGCCTGCTTCGGATTGTGTGTCTCCCTCTCTCTCCGCCCCTCTCTCATTCACACTCTGTCTCTCTCTCAAATATAAATAAATTTAAAACATTTTTTAAATAATTGGAAATGTTTAAGCATTGTATACTAACATTACAGCAAACACTTAGCAAACACTTTCTTTTCAAACCAAGATAAGTTGTCTGTGAAAGCACTCAGGCTTTCTGATGCATAAGGTGCTTGCAAGGTAATTGTGGAGGCAAAGCCCACAAAGATGAAAATGAATGGGAATTCGCTAGTATTGGCGAAATGGTGTAATCCCCCTACACACGATCAACATGGGATTTTGCAAAGGAGCTGCTGAGCTGCAGACATGATAATGTGAGTAAGCGGAGTAACCCTAACCCTAACCCTAACCTTAGAAGGAGTTGGGAAGGTCTGTTTGGTTACAAAGAGAAATCCTGAAATCTGGGACAGATTACAAGCTGTGGGGAGCATGGTCTTGGGTCAACTTTATGGTATACAGTTTGTGAAATTTCAACATTTAGGGCATTGCCCTAATTTTGTCAATTATTAAATACTAAAATAGGTCAGGAGATTACTAGACTTTGCCTTTTGCACCCCCTTTTAAGTGTTTATTTAATAAATACATATTAAACATCATGTTAAACAAATAATAAATGACAGTGTGGAGCCCAACATACAGCTCAAACTCATGGACCATGAGGTCATGATCTGAGCCAAAATCAAGAGTCCGACGCTTAACCAGCTGAGCCACCCAGACGCCCCTAGACTTTGCCTCTTAAACTGTATTAATCTCAGATGAGACTTTCTCCCATTGGGGCCTGTCGAATCCGTCCTCAACAGACCACTTGGCATAAAGCTGACTTTCATGAGCTGTACTTTCAATGCCTGCTCAAGGCAGACCCTTGTAAAAATAATTATTCCTATTTTGATGTAATTAATTTTGATTTAAATTCTAAATTTTTAAAAAGTTTCTTATTGAGAGAGAGCCAACATGCGTGCACAAGCAGGGCAGGGGTAGAGAGAGAGGGAGAGAAACAGAATCCCAAGCAGGCTCCATGTTGTCAGTGTAGAGACCCATGTGGGGCTCAATCTCACAAACTCTGAGATCATGACCTGAGCTAAAACCAAGAGTTGGATGATTAACTGACTGAGCTACCCAGGTGCCCCTAAAATTTTTTTTTAAATTTTTTATGTCTTTTATTTATTTTTGAGAGACAAAGAGAGACTGTGCGAGCAGGGGAGGGTCAGAGAGAGAAGGAGACACAGAACTGGAAGCAGGCTCCAGGCTCTGAGCTAGCTGTCAGCACAGAGCCCGACGCGGGGCTCGAACCCACAAACCGTGAGATCATGACCTGAGCCGAAGCCGGCCGCTTAACCGGCTGAGCCACCCAGGCGCCCTAAAAAATTTTTTAAAGTCTATTTGTCTTAGAGACAGACCGAGAGAGAAAGAGAGAATGAGCACAAGTGTGGGAGGGGCAGAGAAGGAGACAGAGAATCCCAAGCAGGTTCCACACTGTGTGCACAGAGCCCGATGTGGGGTTTGAACTCTTGAACCAGGAGATCATGACCTGAGCTAAAACTATCAGTCAGAGGCCCAACCGACCCAGCCACGTAGGCACCTCTAAATTTTTTTTGACTCATTTTTTTTGTGCCTCCTTAAATTTTATACAGAAGGCAGGGGCCTCTCTGTCCCCACCCCCTTCCCTGGCCTGGGCTCCTGGAAGGCTGGGATTTCTCTATCCTTACCCTTTCGGATGCTACTTCAACAATGAACATAACACATAAAGTGATGAGCATCACTTCTGTCATGTTGGCAAGGAAGTATTTTCCTTGCGTGCATGGTTACGGGCAGATGTGGAATCGCTCTTCTGTTGTATTCAACGTACCCTTGTGAGAGCTGTTGGGATTGATGGGTCCAAGGATAACAAAGAGATTGCGGGGCTCACTTGGCTGTGGGATGACAGATGATAGGAACCACTCACGCTCTCCAGAGGACACCTAGTCAGACTCATTTGATGATAATCTGCCAGCCATTTACTCATAATAACATAATTGTATTAATTACAGCTTCTGTTGATTCCACATACGTCTATCTAACACTGTTATGGGCCAAGCACTGTTCGCACCACTGGAAAATTTTCTATACCCTTCCTAGCCTTCTGTACATGTGTGTTTTTGCATATGTGGGTACACATATGCACATACCTGGAGCATGTGTCCTTTTGTGTAATGACCCCAATTACAAAAGTGAGGAGAAAACAGACTTGCTCCCTTCCTTCTGGAAGCTTATCATCTAGTTGAGAGTGGATGGCTGGGCAGTTCTGATACCATGTGCAAAGGCCCTGGGGCAGCAAGCTCCAGTCCTAGGTGGTACAGCGGTATAACGGCTTTCTTTGTTTATCCCATAGGAACTGAGAAATTACTAGAGGCTATTCAAAGGAAGATGGACTTAAGAGCAGAGTTTCTGAGGACAAACAGGACAGGATGAATTTGGGGAGACAGTTGAAAGACCAGAGGACTTGGTGGTCCACACAGGTCTGTAAAACTAGGAGGTGCAGGCATAGATGCGAACTCACATCCTCGGGGACACTGGCCAGCACCCTGTCATCCACATATAAGTGCAAACATATGGTATCTGTCCTTCTCTGCCTGACTTATTTCGCCTAGCATGACACCCTCGAGGTCCATCCACTTTCCTACAAATGGCCAGATTTCATTCTTTCTCATTGCCATGTAGTACTCCATTGTGTATATATACCACATCTTCTTGATCCACTCATCAGGTGATGGACATTTAGGCTCTTCCCATGATTTGGCTATTGTAGAAAGTGCCGCTATGAACATTGGGGTACATGTGTGCCCCTATGCACCAGCACTTCTGTATCCCTTGGGTAGATCCCCAGCAGTGCTATTGCTGGGTCATAGGGGAGTTCTACTGATAGTTTTTTGAGGAGCCTCCACACCATTTTCCAGAGCGGCTGCACCAGTTTACTTTGCCACCAACAGTGTAGGAGGGTGCCCGTCTCTCCACATCCTCGCCAGCATCTATATTCTCTTGATTTGTTCAATTTAGAGACTCTGACCAGTGTGAGGTGGTATCTGAGTGTGGTTTTGATTTGAATTTCCCTGATGATAAGTGACACTGTTGCTACTGTTCTGAAATGCCTTTTTCAAGATAATCAGCTCTTTCTGTACCTCCAAACTAGCCCAGGGCTAACCCACCCACGTTCACAGGATACCTATAACTCGGTCTGGGGAGAGAGAGAGGGGAGGCGTGGGCTTTGCCTCCCAGCATCTGTAAATCTCTCTGGAACCAGTGCGCATACCTAACTCTCCACATTAAATGTGAGTATCAGGGGCTAAATTACATGGTGCAGGCAGTAACAGAACTGATGTACATGAACGAAAGCAATACTTTTGAGTACGTAATTGGAACCCTGGACTCTGTACATTGACATACAAAGAACCGATAGCTACTAAAAGCAAAGACCTTATTTTTTTTTTAATAATTCTAATAATCAGGGAAAAGCTTGAATTCAGTCTCTGAAAGATTTTTTTCAGTGGGGTGGATAGAAATAATGACTCTGATTTGTAAATGGAATTTGATTCACTTCACAAGCATTTATGGAGTGCGTCTTGTTTTTAGGGCTGAGATCCACGTCTCTGCTTCTTAGGAATTTGAAGACTCTAAGATGTTGATTTTCTTTCTTTCTTTCTTTCAACGGTTGGTTTTTGATAGAACCACAGGCATGTCGAGCACGTTGATTGACTTGTCACATTTTCATCATTGTTGCTAGTTGGCGGCAGAGCTTGCCTGGCTAACTCAAGGAATTAGCACGGCAGTTACCAACTAGCAGAACTAGTTATGTTGATGCACACGACTCATGGAGGGGTGAGTGTAGACCCACAGACCTGTGTTGGGTCCCCTTCTGTCCCTCATAAACTAGGTGGTTTATCGAATGTGTCTTTGCTTTTAGTTTTCTCATCTGTAAAATGGTGAAAATAATATCAACTATACTAGAGAGTTCTAAGGGAGAAGGAACTGAGCAATGTACAAAGTCCAGCTCATTATTCGTATGCCGTAAATGGTAGAGTTGTTATTGACCACTCTGCACACAGAGAACGGCATCAATAAGCAATAATGATCTTATAATATGAACATTGTTTTCCAATATAATGCCTAAAAGGAAGCATTCATAGGCTTACTCAACATAATAATCTCAAATTGATTGGAGGTAGTATTAAAATGATCCATCCATCAAATTTTTTAAATAATGAGACAAATAGATACTCTGGGGTGTCTATTTTCATCCAAAATGGATTACCTGAAGTTACTGGATTTAAGAAGAGAATGCAGGAACCCTGCATAATGTCTGGGGTATCCCGAACTCCTTCCTAGCATAATGCTTGACTTCGAGAGGGGATCACTCAGTGGTACCTCCTTCCCTCTCCTTCTCGTCCCTTCCCTTCCTTTCTCTTCCATCCTCTTCCATTACAGTATCTACCCTGTAGGAGAGGCAGAGAGAGTTCACAAAGATCCTAGCTTACCTTGCAAATTTCCATATTGAAATGGCAATATTCATCCAATGCAATGAGTGAGATTCTTTTAAAAAACCATATGCTGATAAGCCATATTAGTACTGAAATTCTGAAAAGAAACACCAATGTATAAACACAAGCCATCTATAAAGATACACAAAGAACAAAATGGCGGAACCCTGTTTTGAGACTGATCTAAGTAAACACATAAGGCCTGTGCTTTCCATCCCTTAGGAACTGATTTTTGCTACAGGCACTTAGGACATCAGCCCTGATCCTCTGACCAACAGTGTGATGCCTTCCTCAGTGTAAGTGATCGATAGAAGTGAATGCATGATTCAAGTTACAAGAGGATGTTCTGAAGGTCTGGGTTGTAGTTGAAGGGTGAGTTATTTGATGTAGGAGAGGGAGCTATTAGTCTAGAATACCTTTTGTTATGTCGATTAGATGAGCACACATTTATCCTTCACCTTTCAGTTCATTTTCGTATTTTCTGGGGCCACAATGTCTCTAGCTACCTCCTCACTACTCAGCATCTGGAGGAACATGCCTGGATCTGTGCCTATGTGTGACAAAAGACAGAATGGTATTCTGCAAGAAGGAAAAAGTCAGGGAGCCAAGGAACAGAAATGGTAGCTCAAAATAGGTTCAGGAGTGGAAGAGTCTGGAGAAGGGAAGCCAATGGAGAGCTTTGAGAGCCTCTTTAAAAGCCAGGCTACCATTTCCAATGAAAGTTGGCCCATGCCTTTAGATATAAATTCTTTCAGCTTCCACATGAAATATGGAAGGCAAAGAAAACAGGATTGACCCAATGGCCTCTGTGCCATATGAAGCCTGGTGTGTATCTGTGTAACTCACCTTGGATCTCACACGGATCCTGACATCCGATTGGTACTTAATAAATAATTTTGAAACCACAAACATATCCGGCAGTAGATAGATACCAGGTTGAGCCAAAAGTGAGTGGGTAGTGGAGGTAAGTTAGTGGTGGAGCCCATGGGGACCGGTGGGGCTCATGAGCCTTGTAGAGACAGTATTTGTGTTTCTCACTTACTGGCATTGTCCCCTTAGGAATTGCTTTCCCCCTTCTGTCCCTTTGTGTCTTAATCTCTGTACTTGGAATACTTCAAGGCCCTTCCTCAGAGGGATGTAGAGGTCCTGTCCTGTGTCCATGACTCGGAAAAGACAGCTGAACCCACCATTACCTTCCCAAGGACAATAGATCAAAGGGAGAGCTCACCTTTTCTCTTGGAAAGTAGTGGCTTTGTGGGTTTTTTCCTTTAAATTTTAGTGTTAGAGGGGCGCCTGGGTGGCTCAGTCAGTTGAGCGTCTGACTTCGGCTCAGGTCATGATCTCACGGTTCGTGGGTTTGAGCCCTGTGTTGGGCTCTGTGCTGACAGCTGGCTCAGAGCCTGGAGCCTGCTTCAGATTCTGTGTCTCCCTCTCTCTCCGACCCTCCCCTGCTCGCGCTGTCTCTGTCTCTCTCAAAAATAAATAAAAACATTAAAAAATTTTATTTTTAGTGTTAGATTGAATGACCACAGGGAAGACAGACTAACCCACCAGAGTCCTAGTGAAATAATTTGGAACAACATGAAGTAACGATAGGTATTTTATTTTGTTGTTCTTTGATTTGTCGGCTAAGCCCAGATTCTGATGTGAAGAACTTCCCCCTGGGATCGGGGGGTTGGGTCTTGAGAGGAAGTATCTCAAGTGTGCATAAGAAAATTCGGGAAGATCTTCCAGTCCAGATTAAAACAAAAACAAATCTAGTTTAACATAATTACACTTGATTGGTATGTGTATGTAATGATATATAATCCACACGGAAGCCATAATTCCTACCCTGAAAGGCCAAAAGCACGTTTATAATTTGGAGATCTTTTGCACTTTCTCAGTCAAATGTGTTACGTCGTTGTTGCTAGACTATTCTATGAAGAGAGAATAAAAATCTAAAGACATCCTTCAAAGTATGGAAGCTCTGGAATGTAGCAAGAAGTATAAAGTTGGGTCACCGCAGGCTCTCATGATCAGCTCCTTTCACTGATATCATGGCCCACCCCTTCGAAACAGGCTCCCCTTGGAGAATGTGCAGAGCACAGTGCACTTTGATCAGTGGGAGAACACCAATTGTGTGTGTGTGTTCAGGCAAAGACTGATCAGATGCAGAGAGAACTCAGAGCCAGCAATTGCCAGGGCTCCTAGGAGCGCCGGCTTTGCACAGACCCCAGCAAGGGTTAGACATTATCATGGAGCCTCTTTCTGCCTCACACGTATGTCATGTTTCTTATTAGCAGTGCATGAACTTGATCCACCCTGCAACCGACTGGCGATACTTCAGGTAAAATAGAAACGTCCCATGGTATGCATCGTGTTGAATGACAGCTGGAAGCTAGTCTTTAAACAACGATTTCAAAGGATAGACACTTGGCTTCCCAGCAGGTTGCAAATGGTCTCATAACACGAGAAGAACATTATTACTCGCCAATAGAATTCGTGTACTATGTGGAAGAATTCTTTGAGGGGAGCTATGTGTGAGGTCTTCAAAAAAGGAAAACCAAGGTTCTCTGATGACTTTTGCCCACTCCCATTTGCCCTCCAGATAGAAAATATGTCATTTGCAATGGCCATTTGGCTCATGCCACACCTTTTCTGTGTCTTTCATCAGATCGTCTATTTCTGCGAAGACTTGGAAGGGAAACTTACCCGTAAGGGACCAAAGGTGTCTAGCTTTGGCCCAGCTGTGTACTTAGAGTTTTAATGCATTAGTGATTTATGCGCCACAACACACACCACAGCATGAAGTCCCACAAACAAGTGTTTGAGTGTTAGAAATATGTCTTTTTGTTGCCTGACGAGAAATCTGGCTTAGTCGTTTGGAAGAAAAAAACTAGTACCTAATCTTCCACTGCCTTCTACGTCTTCTGATTTTTTAGTGAGTTTAATCTTCTTAAAAAAACCCATAAAAGTGAAATTAGACATTTGTTGATGGGGCAGAAATTTGTCACAGAAGGCAATGGTGTGAAATAGATGCAAGCAGATGGTAAGCGTGTGGGTGCTGGCCTGCTCTGTCAATGGGAAGAAATCACGTCAAGGTGAGTAGGGCAGTGGAGATAGGACTGTCCTTCTTGTCCTTCAGCTCCAAAAGCCCACTGACTTACTTGACTGTGTCTTCATCAGATGGAAGGGAAGATCCTAGAGGGATGACTTTACATTTCATAATTACAAATTTTTGTTTCTTCATGCTCACTTTGATTTTTGAGAGAGAGGGAGAGTGAGACAAACTGTGAGCGGGGGAGGGGCAGAGAGAGAGAGAGAGAGAGAGGCGGAGACACAGAATCCAAAGCAGGTTCCAGAGTCCGGGCTGTCATCCCAGAGCCCAGCATGGGGCGCAAACTCAGAAACTGCGACATCATGACCTGAACCAAACTTGGACGCTCAACCGACTGAGTCACCCAAGTGCCCCACATTTTGTAATGATTTTGGATTAAGAAAAAAACTAAAACCAGTCATTCTCTTCTGTTTTGCAGTATTAATAGAGCAATGCCACGATGGAGTATTTAGTTTACATCTGGAAAACAGATTACAACCGCAGAAGGCAATGCCGCCCCTCAGGGGACCTTCGGCAATCCCTGGAGTCCTTTGCGGTTGTTTTGAGTTGTGGGAGAAAGAGCAGGGTGTGACAGGCATATAGTGGTCAGGAATCGTGCTCAACATGCTTCCATGCACGGGACTGCAGTCCCCTCTCCCCCCAAGCACAGCAAATAAACGTGGAGCCTATAGGTGCTCTCATTTGAAAAACAGGAAGAGGTCTTGCATCAGAATATTCCGGATCACAAAGTCATGTGCCTCCAGGTTTTGGCTGTGTGCTATAGGTGGATGCAACTGGCGGAGTGTAAGGACATGGCTAGTGGTGGAGCCTATCTTCAGTATTGCCCCAGATGACAGACGCTGATGGAGAACAAAGTTCCTAGTCCCCCAGGTAGCTGCCCTCCTCCAGAGCGAACGGGGAGAATGCCACGTTTTGTGACAGTGCCCACAGCACATCCCTCTTTGATTTCTAGTAAATGCATGGTTTGTCTGTGTACCAAAACAAGAATTTACTTCCACAACATTGGGGAAAAAAGTGCCTTATATAACCGAAATGAATTGTTTTCGTGTTTAAAAATTACCTCTTGTTATTCGTAATGAAAGAAGCTGGCTGTTTCTCTGCATTCTCATTTTTCTCCTCATCCCTTTGTCTCTCTCTTTGCAATAGGAAGGCTGTGGTCACCCCCACTAAGTTTATTTATGTTAGCAATGCAAACATCTTTAAGTCCTCTCTGTCTTGTAAAGCGTACGGGTTTCAGAGGATAGCTTAATTGCCTGAGCAGCAATTAAGATTTTAGCTATCAATCTCGCAGTTTTCTCTCAAGGGCAAATATTAAAAGCGAAATTCACAAACTTCTCCGGGACATGTAATTTATCCAAGAAATATACAAATAAGGATCATCAGTCATGATCATCCTAGCCAATCATTTCTCTTTGAAGGTTCTCAATGGAAAAGTACACCCATTGTTTGCCTTTAAATCTGCAACCTTCAAGCTAATGGCCATGAGTGATGGATTGTTGTTCTTCAGTATTAACACATGTAACCATTCATGGATGCTTGAAACCTTTGAAACATTGTCTCTTCATTTTATACGTCCCCTCATTGTAAATTCTGACTGTGTCATACACCATAGGAGATTCTCCTTGTAGCCTCTAGTGTAGTTGAGGTGCAAACTTGGTTTTCTTCTGAACACAGCGATGGTCTTGAGGTCTTAAGGTTGGCTTTCTGCAGCTATTTACTGATGAAATCATGGAGCTGCTCCTGCATCTGGCCAGTTCTTCGTTGTGGTGAGGGCTTTCTCTTGGAAATGTATCTGTGGGTGTATTTTTACATCCCTTCCTGTGACTTAGCTATCTCTATCTCCCAGCACAATCTTCTTGCTAAAATTTTGTAGATTGTGTTGTCAGTAAACAAGTATATTTAAATTTTTTTCTTAATGTTTATTTATTTTAGAGAGAGAGAGAGTTCAAGTGGGGAAGGGGCAGAGCGAGAGGGAGACACAGAATCCAAAGCAGGCTCTAGGCTCTGAGCTGTCAGCACAGAGCCCCACATGGGGCTCCAACCCATGAATCTTGAGATCATGACCTGAGCCAAAGTCAGCTGCTTAGCCAAGTGAGCCACCCAAGTGCCCCAAAGTAAATAAGTGTTTTGAACAACTAAAGCTAGAACAACATGTACACTTGCAGTGATAACAAAAGTAAGGTCTCTTGAATGCTTATGAGGACAGTGATACTCAAATCTTCCCCCATGTATGTTAAACTTGTGGATTAGGCATAGGGAATGTACACTATAGGAGTGAAAACATTTCTCAATTGGAAATACCTTATAGGTTTACCGCTGGCTGCATACTTCCTGGTCCTCTACACACTGAGCCACCTGCTACTCCACGTCTCATAACTGGATAGTGGCACAGATGAATACACTCCCTACCCTACCTTTCTCTCTCTGCCTTATCTACCTGCAGAATGCATAGTCCAAAGAGAGAGGTGTATGGGTGCATGTGTGTATGTATGTGGGTGTGTGTATGTATGAGAAACAGATTTCTTTTTGTCTCATACATATTTACTTCACGGAAGTGGGTGGGTAATTTATGTTTTTTTTTAACATTAACCAGTTAATATCCAGACGTCTAAGGAGGTATTTCTTCAAGCCTGCATATTTAAAAGAATATTTACTATTCCCTGCTTCCACTATTTTCCTCTCTCCCCAACAAAGCAAAACTTCAACCCATATATTTAACCCCGATCCTTATCCTACTCATTGACCTTATATGGAATCACCAACCAAGTGCCCAGCTTTGCTTTCCTAGGACCTAGAGTAAACTTTTCCTTTGAAGAAATAGCAATCACACAAAGGAATCCCATAGGCTGGTGAAGAACACACTCGTGAGGATTTGTAAGTGAGATGTGCATCAGGATCATGGGAGGTGGAGGGCTGTTTAGGTATGCACTTCTTCCTTGCACCTACACCTACACAAGTTTCTCGATTTGAGAAGGAGTTTGGGTTTTGGTTTTTAACAGGATATGAAGTTGGCTTCCACAAGAGCTGCTCCATTTGAAAGCATCAACACACATAGGGGATGCCAAGATGACTGGGGTTCCGTCTAGACGCTGGGGCCAGGACTTGATGGGCAGGGTTTCCTCTGAGGAGGGAACATGGAAGGTCTTTGCAGAGGCTCAGAGGAATAAGCACATGCTTTTGTGTAGAGAGAAAACACTGAGGAGGGTGTGATCCACAATGCCTTGCCTAGAGAAGATGGGAACCCAAGAATGGAAGAGTCCAGAAGAGGCATGAAAGAAAGGTGCTTATAGCTACTGATCCAAAGTGCCACCAATTCCACGTTTCACAGAAATACATGCAGGACCCCGTGAGGATGTTGCCGGCTCATGTTGGAAGTGATTCTGAGACAATTACTCTATCACTGCATAGTTTGAATAAATATTCATGCAAAGCTATGGAAATATGGAAGAGAGCAGAGACATAATATCATTAGCTTTCAGGGGAGAAGAATCATTCATTGTCTACTCTTTGGGATTTATTTAAATTGCACCACCTATTAGTACACTTTACAGTTTATAAGCCTTTGTAAAATGAGTATTTCATTTGCTGCCCATAACATCTTAATGAAGAAGCATGAGTAGACATTGCTTACCCCACTTTATAAAAACCAGACAGACCACTGGACACCAGCTGTCCTTATCAGCGATCCTGTGATCCCACTTTGGACCGTCCGTATGATGATCCCACATTATGGACTGAGATCAGAGAGCAAAATACAAATTGAAAGCAAATTCATTTTCCTGGTCTGTCATGGAATCCCGTAACTAGACCCTTTATTCAGGAGAATGAAGCTTATATAGGGGTGCCTGGGTGGTTCAGTCGGTTAGGCGTCTGACTTCAGCTCAGATCATGGTCTCCTGGTCTGTGGGTTCGAGCCCCATGTCAGGCTCTGTGCTGACAGCTCAGAGCCTGGAGCCAGCTTTGGATTC
This sequence comes from Helogale parvula, assembly GCA_004023845.1. NCBI lineage: Eukaryota > Metazoa > Chordata > Mammalia > Carnivora > Herpestidae > Helogale > Helogale parvula. Next base: position 6,440 of record PJEM01016258.1, on the reverse strand, counting down.
TGTACTCCCCTCCTTTTTCCCTCCCTCCCCCTTCTCTCTCTCTCTCTCTCAAAAATAAGATAAATATTAAAAATTTTAAAAAATAGAATAAAGCTGATACAGAAACAAAATTAATCCACACTCCCCCAGTAGGCAAGGAGCCCACCTGTTCCTCTGTCCCCTCCCCTTCCTGACTCTCCTACATTCTTTCTCTTGTACCTGCCTTGGAGCACAATTCACAAATCACTGTCTTACAAACTAGATTCTATGCGTCCTTCGGAATGTCTAAATGAAGGGTATATTTTCATAAGTCACCTCCTGTTTCTGGAATTCAAAGACCACATGAATTCAAGTCAGTGAGGAGAGAGTCATTTTCCCAGAATCCCACTGCAAAGGATGGAGAGTGTTAACATTCAGAAATGATTTGCAAGTTTGAAAATTCAGTTCTGAACTAAAATAGAGCATCTGTTTAAGTCCTCACACACTGCTGCTTAGTCTATCAGTGGGATTCACATCTTTTTTTGGTCTTGCTTAGTATCTTTATATATGGCCAGGTTAGTAATAGGTTATTTGTTTTTTTAATTTTAAGCATTTATTCATTTTTTGAGAGAGAGAGAGGAGACCTAGCATGAGTGGGGGAAGGGCAGAGAGAGAGGGAGACACAGAATTGGAAGCAGGCACCAGGCTCTGAGCTGTTAGCACAGAGCCCGACGCAAGGCTTGAACGCATGAACCATGAGATCACGACCTGAGCCAAAGTCGGACACTTAACCGACTGAGCCCCACAGGCGCCCTTATGCTTTCTTGTTAAAACTGGAAATTATGCACCTGAACGCTCAGAAGAAGAGGATGCCCACCCAGGTGCCCCAGGAGTAGGTTATTTAAGAATATATAAGCTACTGGGGCACCTGGGTGGCTCAGTTGCTTAAGCATTCGACTCTGGATTTTAGCTCAGGTCATGATCTCATGGTTTGTGGGGTGGAGCCCCATATCGGGCTCTCTGCTGACAACACAGAGACTGCTTGGGACTCCCTCTGTCTCTGCCCCACCTTGCTCATGAGTACCGTCTTTCCCTCTTTCTCTCTCTCAAGATAAATAAAAAACGGAAAGAGTGTGTAAGCTAGCTAATGGTATGAAAACAGAAATGACTTATCACCTGAAGAAGTTGTAATCACTTACAGTTGAGATGCCTCCTGTTTCTCCCAACCTCATGTTCCTCCTTCACACCTTTGCAAGAGACCGTCTGCTTGGGTTTTGGTAATTGAACGTCAAATTTCACGTATGCTTCAGCAAGGGTTTTCGCCTTTGGTCTGATCCAGTGGAGGAGAAATGGAGTCGTTTGTCTGAGAGAATGCTGTCCAGTCGTTTGCCGGGATGGTAGACTTTCTGGCCACATACAGCGGTAGAGGCTGGCGTCATTCCGGTACATCAGTTCAGGACGGATGGAGAGGTGTCATCCATTTTGTAGAGTTCTACACCACCGCAGAACGCTGCAGACGCTGTCCGTGCAGAGCACGTTTCCTGAATATGTTTCAGGTTGAATGAGATGAGAGATGGGATCCGATATGTTTTTAATCGGCTTTGTTCCAAGAACGTGGATCCTCATCTTGCTTTTTCTCCCTTCCCCCCACCCCATGCCTTCAACAAGAAAGCCAAAATTTTTACAGGGAGAGGATTCAGGTTACAAAATCGACGATAAATGGAAGGGAGGGAGGGAGAGAGGCTGCTTGGTTCTCAAATCAACCGTTCCATTCCAAATCTAGAAAGCATCTCCTTTGAAGGATTTTTGAGAGGACAAACTATGTCGTTTCTCTTTAAGGAAATACTTGGTAGAACTCACAGTGGCATCAGGTCTTCAGAAAGACTTTTTGCGTACCCATTACCCCCTTAAAATCAGGTCACAGTGGAGTGCCTAATATAATTCTATGTCTGGGGTCTGTCCACAGCAGGCAAGGACATTAAATGTTGTTGGATTATTTTCTGAGAAAAAATCTTTATTACCAGCGCTCTGCTCTATCCTCTTAAATTCTTCAGAAATACCTAAACACTAGGAAATAGAAACAATTTGTGATCTCATGAGGGAACACACACAGCCTTTCTCAGATACGGCTGGAGATAGGCTCTGGAATGGAAGCAATCTGGGCAATAGAGTAAATTTTCCGTTTATTTTATATTCTAAACTTACTGTTTCTAGAGCTATTGAAATGTTTAACAAGGCAGGGCTGTGAAAGCTTCAGATTTGCCCATTGCATTGGCATGATTTTGAGTTGCCTGCATATCAGTGGCTATCCCAGGTTTGGTTATGTTCCAGTAAAACGTGGTCACGGTCAATTAAATTAAACTGTGCACCATCATGTAAACATACATGGTTTCCTTCCCCCCCCCCCCCCCCGGCCTCAGTAACGCCGTCTGTAGTTTTGGCCTGCATGCCCATTTCCAGACTCCATTTGTCTCTTCTCTACTGTTGTCTGGCTGCTATGCTCACCTTCCATGGATCATGTTCTCCAGAGTGAAGATTCTTCTGCTTTCAGATTTGTCTTGAGTCTGGTTAAAAGGGAACAGTGAGCAGAGGGAGGCACGGATCTAGAGCTCCATCAAGCGACAATTATTTCGGATGTTGAAACATTGCTTTTTATATTCCTGGAAATGAAACTGAGCAGTCATAGGGTCTATGCTCCTTTTTGGTCTGATTTCATCTTTCTGATTAAGGAAAAGTGCAATGCCAGGGCAGAAGTTGTGTCTCCAGGTCCTTTTGGTTACATTTCATGGCTTTTCCCCCCACAAGGGCTTCTTTAGGACTTTATTCAAAGTACAGCTGACCCTTGACCAACATGGGCTTGAACTGCATAGTTCCACGTTCATGCAGAGATTTTTTGGCAAGTACTGTTCAGGACTGTAAGTTTAGTTTTTCTTCGTTATGATTTTCTTAAGCACATTTTCTTTTCTCCAGCTTACTTTATGGTAAGAGTACAGTATAGGGGCACCTTGATGGCTTAGTTGGTTAAGTGTTTGACTTCGGTGCAGGTCACGATCTTAGGGTTCAGGAGTTTGAGCCCTGCATCGGGCTGTCTGATGTCAGCATGGAGCCCATATCAGATCCTCTGTCTCTCTCTGTATCTACCTCTGCCCTGTGTTTTCTCTCTCTCTCAAAAATAAATACATATTTTAAAAAATGAATACAGTATATAAGACAAATAACATACACAATATGTGTTAATCGGCTGCTAATGTTATCAGTAAGGCTTCTGGTCAACAGTAGACTATTAGTAGTTAAGTTTTGAGGGGGTCAATGAAAGTTATACATGGATCATCAAGTCTGTGTGAGGGGGCTGGTTACCCTAACCCTTGTGTTGTTCAAGAGACAGCCCTGGTTTCTTTGCAGCCACGACGCACGTGGTCAGTGATTTGCGCATGCTCTATCAGATTCCATTTTACCTTCTGAAGACTGTACTTCCTGCATGCAGCAGTGGGGCTGAGGAAAAGTCCTGCCCCTTTGAGTCAGTGTTTATGAAGCCTGCTCCCATGCACGTACAAATGTTTCAGCGCCCCCCCCCCCCCCCGGTGCTGCTTGGCGTCCCCCTCCTTGTTTTCAGAGTTCTTCTGTGGGATTGAGTGCAAACAAAACAATGATGTTCTCCAAGTCAGTCTACCAAGCATGCATGTTCTCTTCGATCTATGATTAAGAAGTGAGGGTGTAACTCACCTGTCCGTTATCTCAGAGGCTGGACTAAACATGCAGTTGTTTTCCTTAAAATCAGTTTTGCATATGTAAAGACTTTGTATTCACCAGATACTTGTCTGGTCTTTTGTTCATTCTACCCCTGCCAGGACGTAATTCCGTTGATTGAATAAGGTTAGCAGTTACATATTTTAAAGACTTCCTGTGGAATCTTATTACTGCACCATGGGCGAGCTAGGTTTCAAGTACTTCTCCCGGACTGAAATGGATCTGAATTTGCAGATGCGGAGAAGAGACCAGGAGAGGGGTGTTGGTTGATGCCATGGGAGGCAGTGGGGCCTGGAATAGTAGGAGTCTGAGCGTGTGGATCAAGGTGTTACAGAAACATAAAAAGGCAAGAATCCATCACCTTTAGGTCTGTGGTGTTGACATCAGCTTCGGTATTTGTGAACTGGTGGATCACATTCCTTAATCAAACTGAATAGGGCTGACGTGCACTGGGTTTAAATGAGGTTGCTCTGTGTGCAGGAGCTTTATGAAATATTCAGTGGAAATAAGAAGGACACTGGGCATCACAGACACATTGTCAAATTCTGAAGATGGGGCAGGGCGTGTACATGGCCTTGGGGTCTTTAATATTGTAGCTGCTAGCTACAGGTGGCTAATTCAGTGTAAATTAATTAAAAATAGGTTCTGCCATTGCACCAAACCTTCTTTTGTTTTAAGTTTTATTTCTGAGAAAGAGAGAGAGAGAGAGAACAATCTGGGGAGGGGCAGAGAGAGAGGGAGACACAGAATCCGAAGCAGGCTCCAGGCTCTGAACTGTCAGCACAGAGCTGACTCAGGGCTTGAACCCATGAGCAGAGAGATCATGACCTCAGCTGAAGTCCAACACTTAACCGACTGAGCCATCCAGGCACCCCTGCACTCAGTCATCTTTCAAATGCTCAGTAACTGCATGTGGTTAGAAGGTTCCAGAACAATGGTTTTATGGGGCAGAGGTGATAAGGACTTTTAACCCTCAAAAGACAAATATTTCTCTGTTCCGATTGGCTTCTAAGCCAATGATGCACAAATTCAATCTGCAACTTGTTCTCTTCTTTTAATTTTTAATTGAATTCTTAAAAAATATGCGGTCATTCAAATATGCAGAAAATTCCTTGAAAGCTCCGACATCTCACCCTCTGTCTAGACTCTGCTGCTCCCGCACCCTGGCCACCAGCATGATGTAGAGTGAGGCTACCTCAGATGTCATGCCTGGAAAACAACACGCACTTTCTTCATCAAGTGCTTTGTGGTAAAGGTTGTTCTTCTTAAGAGTAAAGGGAAACAATGGCAATGTAATCAAAGTAAATATATTAGAGAAGTTTGTTTAAACCCAAATGTATTATCTTAACTATACAACCCGCCCCTTTGTCCTGCCTGATTTTCCTTTATGGCTTTGATCACGTCCTAATAGACTATGTAAGCGGTGTGTCCATCATGTCTATTGGAAGTCTTCTCTTACCACAAGTCAGCTCCTTGAAGACAAAGATTTTACCTACTTTTGTTCACCGTTGTTTTTCAAAACTGAGGACAGGCTCTGCCTGATGTGGGACTCAAGAATCCCACTGATTTTTCCTTGTTATGGAAAGCCAGTGCTGGACGCATAGTGGATGACTGAGTCAGCCCAGGACACATAGTGGATGACAGAGTCAGACCAGGGCTCATAGTGGATGGCAAAGCCAGCCCAGGACTCATAGTGGATGATCGAGTCAGCCCAAAACAGGCAACAGATGACACAGATAGTCCAGGGCACACACTGGGTGACTGAGTCAGCCCAGGACACATAGTGGATGACTGAGTCAGCCCGGGGCACATAGTGGATGACTGAGTCAGCCCAGGACACATAGTGGATACTGGAATCCGCCCAGGACACACTGTGGATGGCCATGTCAGCACAGGGCACACAGTGGATGGGAAGCCAGCCCAGGACATATATTGGATGACCAAACAGGTCCAGGACACAGAAAAGATGACAGAGATAGCTCACGGTATAGAGTGGATGACTGAGCCAGCCCAGGACTCATAGTGGATGACCAAGTAGGTCCAGGACACACAGTGGATGATGGAGTCAGCCCAATACACATAGCAAATGACTAAGTCAGTCTAGAAGAAATCACTGATGATGGAAAGCCCTAAATTCTCCATGGCCAAGAGAAATCAGCCTATGAACAAAACACTCCGAGGAAAACGATTGGTGAAGAGCTCTCAGGCAGTGAGTGAGCCTAGAAAACAGGTGATGACTGAATCACCCCAAGGACAACACTGAACTGAGCCTAGTGAAGAATCAGACTTATCCAGGGAAAAGAGTCGATGACCAAGTCATTCTAGGAAACGTAGGGGGTGACCAAGTCAGTCTAGGAAAAATAGTCGATGACCGAGTCACCCATCCCAGGAAAAGCAGCTGATGGCCGAGTCACTCGTTCCAGGAAAAGGAGCTGATGACTGAGTCACTCGTTCCAGGGAAAGCAGCTGATGACTGAGTCGCTCATTCCAGGAAAAGCAGCTGATGACTGAGTCAATCATTTCAGGAAAAGCAGCTGATGACCAAGTCATTCAAGGAAAAGCAGCAAATGACTTAATCACAGTAGGAAAAAGAGCCGATGAGCTATTCATTATAGGAAAGTGTCAGTGACTGAGTAATGGCAAGTATAATAGTCTATGACTCAGCCATGGCAGGTAAAAGAGTTGATGACTGATTCATTTTAGGGAAAATAGTGGATAACCAAGTCATTCCACGG
>PJEM01016257.1:0-26459 GCA_004023845.1 Helogale parvula | reverse complement strand
TTTTTTTAAGTTTATTTATTTTGAGGTGGCGGGGGCGGGGAGCAGAGGAGGGGCAGAGAGAGAATCCCGAGGAGGCTCCACACTGTCAGCGCAGAGCCTGATGTGGGGCTTGAACTCACAGACTGAGATCATGACCTGAGCTGAAGTCAAGAGTTGGACACTCAACCGACTGAGCCACTGGGGTGCCCCATATCAGCTAATTTTTAAGTTTGGAACTTTCCTGTCAGTCTGCTCTGGATCAACTGTTAGCATTTGTGTTTAGGAAATTCAGAATAATTTGAGTGGTAGCCTAATCAAAGCATCATTGAGATAAATTTTTATACAATTTTTGAATAATTAATGGTTTTCAATTGGGAGTTTTCTGTTTGGTTGTTGTACCCAACAGATGTAAACAATAATAAATGAGTTGATAAATATCATTAATTGTGATGTATGGGTTTACAGCTTCCTTTTTGGAAAGAAATTGCATGCTTGGCCCCTGAGCTGCCCAAGATCTTGTAGAGCGATTATTTAGTGGTAAACTATTTGTCCCTTTAATATCTTAAATTATTTTCACATTTCCCCATTTTAGCTCTACTTAGAATCTTTGGGCTGGGAAGGGACCTTATAAATTGCTCTCAAAGGCTTTGTTAGGAATCATAAGGATCTTTGTAATTTTTAGATGTTGAGTGTGGCTTAAAGAAAAGGCTTCAGCGTTGCTGCATTTAACCTGTAAACAGGGGATTCTTTCCAGGCTCCTAGGGAAATTTGACACTTGCCACAAAATAAGCGTAAAAATTTGACAGGTAACCACAGGCTAACCTTGAGGGTGGGAGAATACTTTTTGAATGTTAGGGTCCTTTTTCCGTCTGTGGCCCTGCGCGTCCTAAGTCAGAAATCGCATGCCTGGGTGAGTGTTGTTCCTGGCTGCCTGTAGTGTGTGTGTAGCACACACAACGCTCAGTCTAGGACCGAGGGAAGTCTTGGCCTGGTGCAAAGTGCTTCTTGAGTAGTTTTAACAGCATAGCCCTCCCCTCCTTTTTTGGAGTTCATTTTCAGACGTGGCAAGTAGTTCAATTTCTATTGGTTTAGAGCTAGATGAATTTCTTTCAACCTCACCACTGACTGGATTTCTTTATGAATCATGCTGTGCTGTTTTGCTCATTCATGAGGACACTGGCTGGCCGTGGTCTCTGCTTGGTTAGTTACTGGTTAGTTACTGGTTAGTTACTGCCGTTTGTTCCTCTGGCTGCTCATTGATCGATCATGTAAGGACATACTCTTCAAACCAGAATTTACTGGAGCTCCTTTGGGGCATAGCATTCTCTTATTCAGAAGGTAAGCTGTTATTTGACAGTTAATACTGAATACATTGTTATCTGAGTGTTATGAATTCTAGGTTCACACCTTTCTTTAAGTTGTAAAGCATTCTTCAGATTGTATATGAAAAATGGTGCCATTTGTATGTGAGGTTGTAAGTCACTGATAAAGCGCACTTTCTGAGAATTTGGAAATGAGTGTTTAGTGTTGATATTCCCTGCTTGGTCATTTTCATCTCTAGTGACCCTCTAAAGGTACCGATTCAGCTTTTCTAGTCTTTCTCTTGGATCCTCCCTTTCATTGGTACTATTTCAGATTCATATTCCTTTCATATCTCATATTTTTATCACTCAACTCATTTTTATACTTCTTTACCAAAAAAGAGGTTTTCAAATTTTTGAATCCATATCTTCATGTGTGCACAATTATTTATTTAGAAATTGTATACATGACCTACCATATTAATACAAGTACGGTCTCAATTATGTCCCTAAGTAGAAATTCTAAAAGAATGTAAAAGTACATTTAACAGGCTGAAGTGAACTTTATTTTCAGATGTCAGGGTGCTGTAGTTCTTGCTGCCATTAGCCATTGTCTCGAGCATCGTGCACCCTTGCATTATTAACTTCGCGTGAGTCCTATGTTTCAAATGGTTTTCTTGATAATCTTCATTTTTTTCGCTGACTTTCTGTCAGATCTGATCCAAATGTGACTGATTTCACTTGGTAATGCGGCTAACCCCGGAATTTGCGCCCCGAGGAAAGGGGGTGACCGTTGTGCCTCGTGGTGTTAGCCTGTGCTTGCGTTATCCGTATCCGCTTCACTCACACGTTCTTCCCAGGGAGATTTTTAAACCACTTGTCCACTTTATGAGAATTAGCTCACAATTAGACACAATAATCGCTAAGTCCACTTAACTAGGGGTATACACACTTCAGTGTGTCACAATATGCTGCAGTTAAATGGATAAGTGCTTCAAGATACTTGCTACATTGTACATGTTCTGAGCCCTTCTGACATATGTACTGAGTAACAGTACTTAATGTAGTATAGATTAGTGAAGTTTTAAATACTCTCTTGATAAAAATAAATTTCTTATGTACTGAGTAGGGGAGCGTATCCTGCTTTTGTCGATCACTGGTCTACAACTTCATATTCAGTGGAAATGTGGATGGATATCTAGTGAATTTTGGAAAATAAAGAGAATTAGTTGAGATAATTCAAGTAGAAGTTGACTTTTAAAAATCTGAATAATATAAATATATTTGCATATTTATGTGCCAATAATCATAGATTATTTTGGAAACTCTTAGTTTTTAATCTCTCTTCCCACCATTATTTTCTCTCTTTTTTAACTTTTTATCCATATATCATCTTTTATGACTTTAGTTTTTTGGCTACCTATGCTTTGTTTTTTTTGTCTAGTCAAAAATAAATCAATTTTCTAATAAACATTTATACAGGTAGATTTGGATATGTGTATCAAAATAATTAAAATATATGAAAGGCCTCTGTAATTTATAAAAAGTATGTTATATACTTAATTTTTGAATTAAATTTTATTCTTAATTCTTTCTGTGTAGTCATTGCTTATACTTGCCCTTATATAATACAACTTTTTTTTGAGAAAATAAAGGAATTTTGTAAAATTTTCTCATATAATCAACAATTTTTTACTTAAAACATTTTTTAAAAGATGTTTATTATTTTTTTTAGAGAGAGAGACAGAGAGTGAGCAGGGGAGGAGCAGAGAGAGAGGGAAACACAGAATCTGAAGCAGGCTCCAGGCTCTGAGCTGTCAGCACAGAGCCCAATGCAGGGCTCGAACTCACAACCCATGAGATCATGACCTGAGTAGAAGTCGGATGCTTAACCAACTGAGCCACCCAGGTGTCCCAACAATTTTTACTTTTTAAAAGAAAATGTCACTTTAAGACTCAAACACATATAATGTCCACACAAGAGCCTTATTCTTAAACTTTGACATACTAAACTAAATATGGTTAAATATTTTAAATATAATTCAATTTTTACCTCTAATTTCCATCTTTTTAGTATCCCCTATTATAATTTTTGTGGTTTCTATCAAATGAAGAACTAAGTATCAGAGTTATAAATTTGATACATTATTTCCTTTGAATTTTGCTTACTTTCTATTTCATGACAGACACACACACACGCATATTAAAAAAGCTTACATTCCAGGGGTGCCTGGGTGGCTCAGTCAGTTCAATGTCCGACCTGGGCTCAGGTCATGATCTCGCGATTTGTTGGACTCTGTGCTGACATCTCAGAGCCTGGAGCCTGCTTCAGATTCTGTGTCTCCCTCTCTCTCTGCCCCTCCCTCACTTATGCTCTGTCTTTATCTCTCTCAAAAAATATATAAACATAAAAAAATTACATTCTGGTATTATTTCCATTAGCAGACAACTTATCTTATTCTTTTCATAGTGCTCTTGGAGGTAGTAAGTATAGTGAGAGTTTATTTTGTTTGCATAATATTTATATCTCCTTTTCTACTAGAGATTTAGGGCAGCTACTTTACATTGTAATATTACAGTTTCTACACTTTATTTCTATAAGCTTGCGTAACACTAGGATAAGAGACAGACCTGTAACAGACTTGTGTATTTACATATAGGCAAATTAAATCTTATGTAGAAAATCTATCAGGAAAGCTCTCTGGCTAATTTTATAGAGGATGGACTTTTCAGTAGGCACAAGATTTCTTTGATATGTGTACTTACATACATAAAACTATAGTGTTTGTCAGTTCTATTAAGAATTAAATTTAATGTTGCACTGCATGAATAAGAATTATCAAGTGGTATAAGGCATTTTGGGGTTAATTGAGAAAAACTGGACTGATATTAGATGCTATTACAGAATTAATATTAATATATAAGGTATAATAACAGTAATGTAGCCACTTAAAGAACATCCTTATCTTTTAGAGATATATACTGAAATATTTAGGGGTGAAATGTCATAATGTTTCTAAATTTAGTTGATTTACTTTAAAAGACTTCATGTAAAACATTGACTGAAGTGTATTTGGCAAAATGTTAATATTTAGGTGATGGACATATGATGTTAATGACATTCTTTCTGATTTTCTGTTGGTTTGAAAATGTTGATAATAAAGTCATATGTTAAAGGAAGGAAAATTTTGTACAATAAGCATGGCATTTGTTTTTCTCTTTACAGGAGCCCATTCAGACTTCTGGATATATTTGTAACTTTGAGGATTTAGAAATTAAATCTGTTCTTTTGGATGAGATATTGAAGGTAATTCTTACAAAACAATTGTATTTTTGTTGCTGGCTTGACTGGGATTAATTGATCTCCAGGCAGTGTGGTGTCCCTGTTAGGAATGTGGATTGACCCTGCTCTGTCACTTGGACTACTTTTAGACAGGTTCCTTCATCTTTTTGAACTTTATTTTCCTTTCTTGTTTATGAGCTTCCATTTTTTACCTCTGTAAAATGTGGATAATAATGGTTCCTATCTAACAGGGTTGTTACTGTGTAAGGTAATCTGTGAAAAGCACTTACCATAGCGCTGAGATTAAGAAAGAGGTCAAAAAATGGTAGCTACTTGTTGTCATTGTTTTTATGTTAATAACAAAGAGAAGAAACATTTGACAATTCACTTTGTTCTTTTGATTTCTGATGTACTTGAGTAACTTTTTGTTCACAGGGCCACTATCCTCCTTTTCCCCCAGGTTTTATAAAACAACCCATTTCTGATTCCAGGTATCTTTTTGAACCCCTGATTTGGCCTTCATTGACCATCTTTTGAGAATTTCTTTCTCTAAGAATATGTTGAAAACAGTTTTACTTTCATTTTATGCAAAGCACTACTTTTTCCTGTGTACTTCACATATTTCCTGGAATTGGGGTAGTAGAGTTTCTGAAGTTGGTTGCAGTTTGTAGCATGTTTTCATGTTTTGGTGTGATAGGTAAATTGTAGCCCTTGAAAGCCCTTTATTTATGAGCCTGTTTGTTTTTTTTCTATGAGAAATTTATTGGAGGACTAGAGCAGAAGGAATAGGAAGGGAATTTACTAAATTTACATTCACTAAAGTGCTTCATAGGAGGTGTTCGATTGTCATCTGTCATTGCATGTCATGGATCAGTGGTCATTACAGCCGTGCCTGGTCGATAATACACAGACCTCATTTTTAGTGGAGAAGGCTGTTCGTGAGTAAAATGGTTTGCCAAAAGTCCATCTGTTCGTTGACTCAGCAGGTGTTTATGGGCAGTCAATTAGACACTGTTCCTGGCCTCGAGGAGGAGGGGGTTGGGGAGATAGATGAGCAATTCGGCAACCAGCGAAGGGGCGGGGCTGCCGCAGGTTAGTGGGCGGGGCGTCCAGTCAGAGGTCTGCGCCTGAGAACGCTGGCATAGTTCTGAGACTGAATCACTTGAGCAGCACAAGGCTGGTATTGTGCTAAATGTTTGATCTGTGTTATCTCATTTAATCCTCACAATTCTAGGAAGTCAGTCTGATTATTATCTTCATTTGTTCAGATGAAGAAGCCGAGGCTTGGAGAGAGAAACTCATTTGCCAGTGATGCCCAGTTAGCAGTGGACAGAGACATGAACGGTTTCACTCTAAGCCTTCTGGCTTCAAAGCTGGTGTGTGTAATTGGTAGCACTGGCGGAAATGAAGACGGGGAGCAGGCGTGGGGGAGGTTGACCCAAGTCATAAGAGGCCTTGTGTGCCTTCTGTAGAGTCTGGACTGCCTCCCTGCGTCACTGGGGGAGTAGGGCAGGGAGTGATGTGACTGGGTTAATATTTGGGGAAGGTGGCCTTGGCTTCCTGGGTGGACACAGGAGGGGGTACAGCAGGTTGTAGAAAGAGTTGTCACATAGCCAGTAGGCCATGGAATTAGGATCTAAGCTTAGGTCGGTTTGAATCCAAACCTCATATACTTTCCACCAGTTTCTACTTTGTGCCAGGGATTTCCCGGAGGACTTTTCAGTGTCTTAGTGTGGTGGTTTCATTGCAGGTGGGAGGGCCAGATGCAGCTCGAGTCTGGGCGCCATTGCCGTTCTGTATGGCAGGGGGCTCTAATTTTCTCCCGGGCCTCACTTGTTCTTTATTTGGAATATGTAGGATATTGGTGACTTCATTAAAGCTGTTTCTTTGGCCTTTAGCTAGCTCTTTCCTGCAAGCCTGCCTTTAGAAAAAAAATTTTTAGAGGGGTCAGCTTGCTAAATTAATAAAAGGAAAGAGATCATGAAAGCTAGCTCTTTTTCTTTAATTTGCTTGTCTGCTGCCCAGCAGCACAGGGGTCAGCGGTCTCATTGTCCCCATCAAGGACAGAGTAGATGGAGGAGCGAGCGGGTGGAGGCCCCGCACATGTATTTTCTGCAGCCCTTTGGCAAGAAGAGAAGAGTAGCTCCTGGGAGCATGACAGTCAGGCTGAGGGGAGCACGGCTGCGTGATTGTGAGATACCCCTCCTTCCACCGGCCCCTTTTCCCCGCGGGCGGCCGAGTAACCTCAGGAAGGACTTCACCTGTGGCGTGTGGCTGTTTTCCGGATCGCTCCAAGACCCACACATCGGAATGTCTTTTTCCTCCCACTTTGGTTTACAATATGATACAGTCGTTTGTATGCGTGCGTGTGTCTTACCATAAAGAACACATACTCCAAAGGCAGTTATTTGAACTTCTTTCTTTTCATCTTTACTTTTAGAATCCAGAACATCCAAACAAGGATTATATGATTAACTTTGAGATCCGGTCCTTGCGAGATAGTCGAGCATTGATTGAGAAGGTTGGAATTGAAGATGCATCTCAGTTCATCGAGGACAATCCACACCCCCGACTTTGGTATTTAAAAATAAAAAATCCTCCTGACATGTCTGATGTATGCATTTAAAGACTCAGTTCTATTGTCCCCCACTCTCGTGGTAGCCTTCATGGGGGTACGCTTGCATTCTTGCTCTTCTTTTTATGAAAAAAAATTTTTAGGGGTGCTTAGGTGGCTCAGTCGGTTAAGCATCCGACTTCGGCTCAGGTCATGATCTCACCGTTCGTGGGTTCGGGCCCCACGTCAGGCTCTGTGCTAACTGCTAGCTCAGAGCCTGGAGCCTGCTTCAGATTATGTGTCTCCTTCTCTCTCTGCCCCTCCCCTGTTCACACTCTGTCTCTCAAAAATCAATAAATGTAAAAAAAAATTAAAAAAATTTTAATTGATTACTATTTATTTTTTGAGAGACAGAGAGTGAGTGGGGAAGGGCCAGAAAGAGAGGGAGACACAGAATCCAAAGCAGGTTCCAGGCTCTTGAGTTGTTAGCACAGAGCCTAAAGTGGGGATCGAACCCATGAACCGTGAGATCATGACCTGAGCTGAAGTCAGATGCTTAACCGACTAAGCCACCCAGGCGCCCCCTTGCTCTTTTTTTTTAAATACAGAAATTTATTTCATATTTGAAAGTACTCATAATAAGGATAATATTAAGTAAAACATACATTAATGTGTTAAAGTAATCACTTCCCACCATGTTTAGCTAAGAAACAACAGGCATAATAATTAAATTCAGGTTCAAGACTTGTTTATCAGTAATGGCAATAAGCTTTTCTGTTTCTTTTTTTAATAAAGGCGCCTCCTGGCCGAAGCAGCTCTTCAGAAACTAGATCTGCACACGGCTGAGCAGGCATTTGTGCGCTGCAAGGATTACCAGGGCATCAAGTTCGTGAAGTGCCTGGGCAATCTGCAGAGTGAGGCCATGACGCAGGCCGAAGTGGCTGCCTACTTCGGCAGGTTCGAAGAGGCCGAGAGGATGTACCTGGACATGGACCGCAGGTGAGTGATGGCGGCGCGAGCATTCTGGAGCGCTTCTGCGCAGAGGGGGAGTGCCCAGGAGAGGGGGAGTGCCCAGGAGAGCGGGAGTGCCCAGGGGACACAATGTGCCCTCGCGCTCCTCTCAGAAAACAGTCTCAGTTTAGAGTACCACCTGGCTATTCCGCACGGCCCTTACATAAACTGGTGTTTTGGAATTTGAGGGCAGTTTTCTTTTCTGGTTTTGTTTTGTTCTACATATATTAATGGCTGCCCATGGGGGACTTTCTCACTTGGTAGGAAAAAACCATAAGACTGTAGAGACCAGGGGCTTTTATCATTTTTTATGCAGCTCAACATTTGGGTTTTCTTTTTTGGGTTAGACCTTGATTTAATTTTTTTGTTGTCAAGGAGCATGAAATAAAAATGAACAGTATATAGGGACTGAGTTTTATTCTTTACGCCTATTTTAGATTTGTATAAAATAATGTATGCATTTCAGCTGTAAACATTATGTCTCATTTTCATTAATATTATTTGTACTTTAAGGAGATCCCTAATACTGCTTGAGCCCTGAAAAGAGAGATAAAACCATACATGTATGCTTTTTAAATAAGCTTGATCATGTCTCAATAATGAATGAAAAGAGTGGATTATTATTTAAATCATTATTTTGGTAAGAAAATTGGAAGTCTAGGAAAATAAAAGGCAAGACATTATTTCCTTTTCCTGATTTCAAGTTTTCCCCATTGCCTCTTTCCTGGTTAAGTTTCTAAAATGTCTGGGCAGTAACCTGTGTGTCTGTTCAGTGCCGGGTGTTCTCAGTACCCCAAAATGGACCCTGGCACGGGGTAGGCCCTTCATAAATAGTTATCAAGTGAACCAATGCTGTTTTCCGTAGAGATCTTGCCATCGGCCTCCGCCTGAAATTGGGAGACTGGTTTCGAGTCGTCCAGCTCCTGAAAACCGGATCTGGTGATGCAGACGACAGTCTCCTTGAACAGGCCCACAACGCCATCGGAGACTACTTCGCTGACCGACAGAAGTGGTAGGTGACCTCTGTGGGCGTCTTCGTCCGGTCATGTGGCACTCAGCATGGTGAGTGCCTGGCAGTTCCTTGTGGCATCACGCTGGTGACACTGGAGGCCGTGCCCCTGGGTTCACGGTGGGGAGCGAGAGATCCTTAGCTAAGTGCCGTAAAACCTCGGAGTTTCCAAACTCACAGACACGTGCCTACTTCCGGGCAGCTTTCCACTGTTTAAGACCACAGTGTGCATTTCGAAGACATTATATGATTTATTTCTAAAAAAAGTAAAACAAAAAGTATTTTATATTTGCTTGTTTTATTGTAGATTATTTTCAGAAGTCATTGGCTTCTATTCTTAGGTTTTCATTTGGATCAGTATGCATTTTTATGTCCGTGTCTGGAGGCACAACTGTACACGCGATTACAACAGTCTTTCTTAATAGCCAAAGAACGTTGCAACTAAAATGTGCTTCAGAGTCTTTAGATTTTATTCCCCCGGTTTATACACTTCAGAGACAAACTACAACTGCAGATAGTAACTAGGGTAATAGTAGTAATTCTAATGAAGGAACATTTAATGAGAGTGTTTATCAGGAGATTCACGTTAGTCTTAGAGATTTTTCTTTCTTTTTTTTTTCCCCATAGGTTGAATGCTGTACAATATTACGTAAAAGGCCGGAACCAGGAACGCCTCGCTGAGTGCTATTACATGCTGGAAGATTATGAGGGATTGGAGAATCTTGCCGGTTCACTTCCAGAAAACCACAGGCTGCTTCCAGTGGGTATTACAACCTTTAGTTTTTAGATTTGTTAGGTTATTTTTATTAGGGTTTTATGTCACAGTCAGGAAACATCCTCTGCCACAATGAAAATTTTAATTCTCTAATCTTCTGGATTCTTAGATGTGTAATGATATTTTTAATTATGAAAACAATACATCAGTATTACAGAATGCTTGAAAATAGAGGGAAAATTAGTCATATTCCCGCTACTTTAACATGTTCACAATCTCCTATAGTTTTGTCGGTTTTATAAAATTGCTTTTAAAAGTTACAGTTAAAATCCCTTGTCAGGTCTGGCTTCCTGAACTAATGCGTGGCCAGCTTATGTGGGGCATTTCTTCAGAGAGGTATTTGAGAGCTGTGTGAACGTGAGATTTCCCTTAAGTCTCTAACAATTACCACTGTTATACCATCAGTTGCCTTAAGTGTTTCTTTCACACACGAGTGTGAGGTTTGTTTCCCAGCTTGACGTTTCTGGGGCCTCGCTGCTGCACTGAGAGGAGCGGGAGGGGGAGCGGTGGCTTCAGGACTCCCGGCCTGAGCCCGCGAAGCTCCGCCTTCCGAGAGAGGGATGCCTTAGCGTCCTTTCTGGTCTGCAGCCTCTGCCCCGGGCATGTTGCAACGAAAAATTACTGTAACCACCGGTAAATTCAATACTCACAGGTCCCCATGGGATTTTGTAAATGAAGCTCTAAGTGATTTCCTTGGTCTGTGAAATCTGATAATATTGTTCTGTCCTTACAGGAAATAGCACAAATGTTTGTGAGGGTTGGAATGTGTGATCAAGCAGTGACTGCATTTTTGAAATGTAATCAACCGAAGGCAGCAGTAGATACCTGTGTGCATCTCAACCAAGTAAGGAACTGTAAATTAAGGGCCCTACACATTCTCTTAGACTGTGGCCCATGTCGGGTTGAGGTGGATTTTGTGAAAGGAGCTAGATACTTTCTTACTTTGTTGAGGACCTAGGAAATATTGGAGTTTGCATTAACCTCTTGAAGTGCTACCATTAAGGGCGACCCACTCATAAATAGGTCAATATGGGGACAAACCCTGTGCTTTTAGTCTGGCAACTTTTTGTCTGGAAGTAATTTCATAATCTTCTGCATTTTATTAGGGTTTTGTTTCCAAAGAAGGACTAGTTAATGGTCATTGCAAGAGGAAGGAATCGAGTTACCTTATCAGTATTTATTTTGGCAAATCTATTTTCCTGTCTCTTTATAGAGAACATATATTTGATATTTTGGGGAGCTAGAATTTAAAATTAAAGTGCAGAATTGTGGAAATTGTTGACTATCAGTGTGTTCCTTTAAGTTTTTTCTTGAAGTATTTTATAAAGCTCCATTTGCTTCTTAAAAATAACTTTTAAATGTTAAATCTGATAGGACATTTTCTTAACTGAAATTGCACATTTTGTTCTACTGCAAGCAAGTGTAGCTTTTTCTCACTCCTAGCTGGTGCAAAATTGAATTATAATATTGTGATTATAAACTTTGAAGCTCTCCTTTTCTGATATACCTCTTAAGCAAATCATAGTCTTGGGTCATTTAACCATTTTGACACATGTTTGACTTATAGAACTTATGATTGCTCTAATTTTAATTAAAGCTGTATTAAAAAATATACCACTTTTAAAATTTTGAAATAGTGTTATTTATTACCGTAAACCTAAAGCTTTATTGTGTGACTTTTACAACATATATGATTATAAATTCTTTGGTAACCGAATGGCATATTTTTCCCTCTTAGTGGAACAAAGCTGTTGAGTTGGCTAAAAATCACAGTATGAAAGAGATTGGATCCCTGTTAGCGAGGTATGCATCTCATTTATTGGAAAAGAATAAAACTCTTGACGCCATAGAACTCTATCGGAAAGCTAATTACTTTTACGATGCTGCTAAACTGATGTTTAAGGTAATATAATAATCTTGGTGAGTATTTGCCATGTTCTCCTTACCAATGTTTGCTTATGTACTAAACGCATGTTACATTTTCTTTGAAAACAAATACTTGCTATAGCAAAAGCCCTCTTGTTTTATTACTACCATAACTATGTGTTATCTTAGTATTATTACCTCTTACTAAAAAAGCTTTTCATTAGTGTTAGCATCGTACTGACACCTAAACAATTGAATATTTTCTTAATATTGAAGTTAATAAAGAATTATAGAATTTTCAGGGACCATAAAGGACAAATTGTTAATTATGGGAACTAGATCCTATTGATAATAGAATTTTGTCCTTTTAAATGTACACATTTTAGGGGCCTCTGGGTGGCTCAGTCAGTGCAGTGTCTGACTCTTGGTTTTGGTTCAGGTCACGGTCTTGTGGTTTATGAGTCCCCCCCTCCCCGCCTCTGCGGAGCTCTGCGCTGACAGCATGGAGCCTGCTTAGGATTCTCTCTCCCTCTCTCTTTCTGCCCCTCCTCCATGTATGCGTGTGCATATGCCTGTGCTTTGTCTCTCAAAATGAACAAATAAGAAAAAAATCAAGGTATATATTTTAAATACATTACTTTTTCATAATATGCATTTGGAAGGAAGAGGACTAGTATGGTATTAATGTGTGTACATTTTACATTCTGTTCTATTTTTTTTCATGTGACTTAATGAAAAAGGGAAAATTCCCCTCAATCATTTAAATAAATTTGTATTTCTGAAGGCTTTACCGTGTTAAAGTCCTCTTATCTCAGTATACTTGGAACATGATTTTTAAAATCTCCTTATGGAAAATGCTAACCCTTCCACAAAAACTTCCTTCATTTTGACTTAGTTATTTAAGAGCATTTGTTACTTTCTAAGATTGTTATGAGGGCTAAATGCCAGGGAAAGAACTGAGTACTTAGAAGCTAAGGAAAATATTCAACATAAATGGGTGGTGTTTATGTTCCATCCTATTGATTTTTTCTTTTATTAAAGAATCAAATTTTAGAAATGATTGTATTTGTACAAATATAGATTAAGAAGTATCTTCCCCCAAATTCTTTAAATGTTTAAAGATCGCAGATGAAGAGGCAAAGAAAAGAACCAAACCTTTACGTGTCAAGAAGCTGTATGTCCTGTCAGCTTTACTTATTGAGCAGCACCATGAGCAGATGAGAAGTGCCCAGAGAGGAAAAGGCACAGGAAAGAACTCAGAGGTAAGGTAGAACGTTACAGAACATGACGTCATCTGAGGTGTTTAAGGAAAAAAGACTATCAAACTTCTCTTTAGGGATGAGCCATTTAATTTACTTGTCTTCATTTATTGTCTTAAATGATATGAGGAAAAGGAGTGACTGACTTGGAATTAGGACTCAAATTTAGAAATTTATACTTAGGAATATTGGAAATTTTTTCTGCAAGACTAATCTGTAGACTTTGCTTTCATTTTTTTTACTTGGTAAATCCTTTCTTACTGGTGAGTTTTAAAAACCTTGCTAGAACATGTATATTGCTTTATGTGTAAAGAATCTCTTACTAAAAGTTTATAATCAGTTCTGTTAGAAAAATTGACCACAGCATGTATGTGTGTCAGATCACAACAAGGTACACTTTAAATAGTTTATAGTTTTATTTCTCAATTTTAGCTCAGTAAAGCTGAAAGAAATGTTTGATTACACAGCTTAACAAAGTGCAAATTCTAATGAAGAAATGAAGTCTGAAATGACAGTTTTGTCATGACAACATCTGCTTTACTTAGTTTAATGTATAAACCATCTCCGAAGTTACCTTCATTGGGGTGACTCAGGGTTGTGCTGACAGAAAATGTGGGTCTGCTTGACTCATAGGCCACTTCGGCTTTGGCTGGTCTGCTGGAGGAGGAAGTTCTGTCTCCAACTAGTCGTTTCACAGATAACGCTTGGAGAGGGGCTGAGGCGTACCACTTCTTCTTACTCGCCCAGAGGCAGCTCTGCGAGGGGTATGTCGACACTGCGCTGAAGACAGGTGGGCCTGTGACCTCATGGGTGTAATGGGTTTAAGTTGAATATGAAGAGCCAGCTCCTGCAGTTTGCCCGTGGATTAATTTCAGTAACACGTTTATCTGTGGGTTTATTTTGACGTTTGAGCTTTGCTGTCTATAGTCTGTTTTTGCACATTCTCCTTTTTTGAAGTTCTTTTGATTTTTTTTAATACATTTCACATGAAAATCAGAAGTTTGAGGTAAGTAAGAAGAATGTCTGTACATTCACTATTCTGTTCATTCAGTTAAACACTTAATAACCCAGGCCATGTGTTTTTGAATATATATGAAAACTTGTTTTTTTATAATATCAGGAGTATAACAGGCCATATGTTTATGTCCTTTTTAAAAAAACATAGTATGTTGTAAAATATTTGCGTATTAATAGATTTCTATAGTATATGACTTGGTTTTTATTAAAATGACACTTATGTAAGAAAATAAAATGACACATATAACAATTACAGTCAAAACAAGAAAAATACAAAGAAGAAGATAAAATAATCTAATAACTTGTAAAATAATATAACTCAGAAGTGATGATTGGTAACATTTGGGGAACCTTGTTTCCGACATTCCTCCAGGCCTCTAAAATTGCAGACAGTTCTCCGTGAGCCAACGCCGCGCCGTGCGTGCTGCTGGGGTGCTGGCTCCAGGCCCTCCGTCGCGCACTGCAGCCGTGCTTCCGTGTTGGTTAACACACGTCCAGGGTATCACGTGTTAGTGAGGGGCCTGCACAGTGTTTTTCTAACTGGTCGTTAGTTCTACGTAAGAATCGTTTTCCTTTTTACATATTTACAACTGACCTTTATTTAATTTTAACTGATTAATATGTGGTATAAATTACGCAATTATGTTTAAAATAGTTGTACTTTATATAACTTATGCACAGTTTCTAGACTTGAAAGATAAATTAGAACTTTGACTTGAGAGTTTTCATCTACTGGGTGAAGAAACCCAGCATACAATCTATTAATTCTGCAGTACATTTAAAAAAAAAGATTATATTTCTGGTATAGAAAAAGTGAAAATAATATATGTAGCTGTCAAAATAAATGTCTGACCTGACGACTTCGAGACACATTGTCACTCCTTTTTTCTCAAAGTTCTGTTGTTCCAGTAAGACAAGCAAAAAAATCTGTTCAAAGAAACGCAAAGAAAAAACACGATTTCATACTGCTTTGCTTTTTTATCAAAAAGAAACCTGATGTTATCTTGAATATTATAACTAACAGTATAATATGAATTTTTATTTTGTGGAATGCCACAGAAATTTCTAACATATTTACATGAAACAAAATATGTGTGTCTTGACACCAATTTTTATTTTTATTTTGCCTTTGTGTGTATTTCTGAATGGCACAGCGCACATCATTTGGTGGTGGTGATTTGGTAGGACCCGAGCTGTGAGCTAGTGTTACAGAACCGTGAGGTCGTGTAACCTACCTCCTTCCCAGCCCTTCCCTCTCCCACCATCGTGTTAAGTTTGTAAGAGTTCATGTAGGTTAAACGAAAGCAGCTTCACATAGATTCTTTTCCGTGCACGATCGTGATACTAATGATTTCTCTTCAAAATCCGAACTATCCTCTTTCTCCTAGCTCTCCACCTGAGAGACTATGAAGACGTCATCCCTGCTGTGGAGATCTACTCCCTGCTGGCACTCTGTGCATGTGCCACGAGAGCTTTTGGCACTTGCTCCAAAGCTTTTATTAAACTTGAATCGTTAGAGACCCTCAGTTCAGAGCAGAAACAACAATACGAAGATCTTGCTTTGGAAATCTTCACCAAACATACTCCAAAAGATAATAGAAAATCTGAATTGGACAGCCTTCTTGAAGGGTAGGCTAATTGTAATTAGTATATATTATACACCCTATTAGAAGCTGAGATTTCTATAAGTATACTAGAGTGATACAATAATAATTTAAGCACTAAATTTTGAAGTAATTTACCTTATAATTATAACCTATTTTATTTAGTCTTGTAAGTATATTAGTTCTTTCTTATTGTAAGAAAAGTTTTTAATTAAAAGTTGCCTTGAGATGTTTTTCATTCCTTAATTTTACAATAGTAATAAGTAGTTTAAGTAATTAGAAGTTTTAAAGTATAATTAATTGTTTTTCCCCTTGTTGTTACAGAGGGGAAGGGAAATTGCCAACATGTGTTGCCACCGGCAGCCCCATCACAGAATACCAGTTCTGGGTGTGCAGCGTGTGCAAGCACTGCGTTCTGGCTCAGGAAATAAGTAACTACAGCTTCTGCCCCTTATGCCATAGTTCAGTGAGATGAAGAAGTGACAGATCCAACTGTAAAACACACGTAGCACGTATGCACAGCTGTAACTGCAGACAATCAGCATCGTTATTTCTGAGTAAAAATGTATGGAAACCAACCCTGTTTCCTTCCTGCCTGTCTGTCTGTCTCTCAGTTATGCTTATCTAATACTATGAGAAAATTCCAAATAAGACATTTTTCTCAGTTTCAAGGTTATTAATTCATTAAGACGCCTTGGCAGCGGGCAGGTTGGGGAAGCGTGGGAGTGGGGCCAAGATGAATTTAGGGAATTGACATAACTTGTATTAGGAGAATGTTAAACAGTTGTAATACTACAGTTAGCTCTTTTGCTAGCTATATTTAACTAAGTATTGAATGAGTTCTGTATTTTATTTTCAGAAATGAGAAGGTACTTACGGTATATTTTATAATTTGAATTGTTTCTAATTACCTTATTTTTTTATATAGCTTTTCCTTTTTTATCTACCCTTTTAGCCTCATCTGAAAGATGGCATTCGGCATTACTCTTTATATTGTGCAAAAAATGTGGCTGTATTTATAATGACATAAACTTATACAAAAGCATCCATTTTGTGGTTATAGTTTTATTTGAAACATTGTCTCCAAGCAGGGCCCTTCATTTAAACAACTCCAGGGCTGTGGGGAATGATCCTTTCTTGATACTGTGTCTATTTTGATTTATCATTAATTAAAAATATATATATATATACAACGATTACAATGGGTAGTTTCTTACCTGTTTTATATAGCTAATAGTGTTCTCCATTTATTTCTCATGAACTTATGTCCTTTTATTTTGTGGCTGCAGGCCAGACTCTAGCACTGTTTCATCACGATTATTTGATTATTTGATCACAATTATCAAGTTTGGCTGATGTTCAGAAGAGGCAATAAATAAAGAGAAATATGCCACATTACTGTTGCAGCTGTAATACTTAGGTTAGTGACCACAATACCTGAAAACAACCATTATGTTTTGTAGACCTAACTGTCATATATGTCTCTGTGTGTGTCTGTACATGTATAAACACACGCACATATGTAGACATATAGCTTTTCTACTATGGTAATATCTTACGCCTCTTTGGGATTTATATCTCTGAAAGTTTTAGTGGTCTGCCATAATGTCTTAAGGGTCTTTGTCTTGCTTAAAAACAGGAGTAGAGGAAGACCCACACAGTGAACTGACTTAATTTGGTTTATTCAGCATGAAGGAAATTTCAGAATAAGAACACCAACAAACTCCCCTGATGAAAGGAGCAAAGAGAAGCAAACCTGTCTGTGTGTAACGTAGTTGGAGAGACGTTGGACAGCGTGAAGATGCAATGAAAACAGTATGACACAGCAGTTGTGCTGCTTCTCTTCCTGTAATGAGCATGTACTGACTCTGTGTAAGTAACGCCGAGTTGTTCTTTTTCTTAAAACTTGGCCTCAATTAGGTGAAGTTTCAAAGGAGAATTATATTACATTTCAAAGTTTCAAAATACTTTGGTGGGCAAAAGTATGGAGATGATGGGACCAACGGATAACACTTACAGTGATAAGGGATGTGCTTAACAAGCAACAGAGATTGTTGACCTGCTGTCACGCCACAGATGCCAATTTTATTACACTTTTTTCCTGCTACATACACTTTGAAATGATCTTTTTGTGTTCCAAGAACTAAGATTTTAGGTTTTACATGGCATGAAGTAAAAAAAAAAAAAAAAAAAAGGCAATACTAAATATTGACTTGTATTTATCCCCTTTCTTTTATGTATAACGTACGGATACTGTGGTATTTTGTCTTGATTTAAATATTTCAGTGGGCGTTGTCTAGGAGGGTGTTGGACTTCAGAGTGGACAAGGGGAGAAAGGGACAGGAGATACAGTAGTTGTATAATATCATTTTTAATACCAAACAGAAAAAAACAACTTAGAAAGATGCTAGGCAAATGTCAGATGATTGGAGGTTGCAGTGAATTACACTAGAGGTCACACAGAGTTCTCGTTTAGAAATGGGGGAGAACTTTTACGAGATTTGTAAGAGAAAATCAGAAGTACTTATTTGATAATTTTATAGCTCTAATACATTGCTACTGAGTTCCTATGATGAAAATGGCAATATTATGTTGCCCTCTACTGTCTATTATTATTCTCAATTTTTTAAATAAATGAATGTTTTTTAAAATAAACATTATTTTTAGAAAAGTAACATGTCCATGGTAGAAAACTACAAAAATATATCGAGTATTTATGAAAGATGGGAAATGAAAATAGTCTTAATAACCTCTTTAAAGGCATTAATGTATATTTTAGTTGAATTTAGGAGAAAAAAATGGGTGGAACTGAAGAAATCACTGGATTGTAAATTTTCTTCATAATAAGAACTACTTGTTCTTAAGAAATTTCTCTAAAATTAAAAGAAAAAGTAGACATTAAGAGGCTCGGGGTTAATATTTTTGTAACTACTATTTGTCATAGCTTAGTTTCTAGTAAGTTAAATTTAGAGAAAAATGAGACACTGCTCACACATACTATAATAGCTAAAATTAAAACTGCTAAGTATCAGTAAGGATATGGAACAACTGAACCTTTATATATTGCTGGTGCAAATGCAAAATAGTACACTCGGAAAGAGTTGAGTTTCAGAAGTTCTCTATATATTTGGGGGAGGAATATATATGCGTGTGTGTATATGCATGTATACATATATGTGTGTGTGTGTGTGTGTATTTTTCAACTGCTCCAATGAAAGTGAAGCTTTCCTGAGACCCCAGGGCCAACGGGCTCAGGCCAGAGGCTGCTCTGTAGGGGAAGGAGGAGCCCATGGAGAGACCTTATTTGACTTCCTTCTCAGCCCTGGGCTGTGGGTGTGGCCACATTGTTTGCAGACATTGACGGTACGCGCGGTTGCAGGGGAACATAGTACATCCAGCAGATTATCCTGTTGCGTTATTTCCGGGTGAGCTGGCAAAGGGGAGGCTTGCTGACCCCACTCCACAGGCAAAGCACCACATGCAGGCGGACTCTGTGGAAGAGGGACTTGAGAGTCAGAGAGGGACAGCAACTGAGCCTAACGCCAGCCCTGAAGTCACAGGGCAGGCCCTCCAGAGTCATGTAGACCAGAGCTTCTCAAGTGTGACAGAGACACCAAGTCAGAACCTTGTGTGTTCTACCAGTAGATGGACACATCAGCCCAGCATCTCCCACAGAACATGCCTTGCAGATATTTTCTCCCAATCTATGGGTTGTCTTTCTACTCTGTATAGTCTTTGAATGCACAAACGTTTTAAATTTTCATGAAGTCCAATTTGTTTTATGTTTTCTCATCTTTGGGGTCACATCCAAGAAGCTGCCAAATTCAAGTTTTGCTTTATGTTTTCTTCTAAGAATTTCATATTTTAGCTCTTAGGTTTAGGTTTTTAATCCACTAGGAGTTAATTTTTTATACGGTGTTTCAGTCCAACTTCCTTATTTTGCATGTGGATATTCAGTTTTTCCAGCAACATTTATTGAAAGGCCGTCTTTATGCTAATATTACAGTATTTTGATTGCTATAACTTCGTAGTTGAGTTTTGAAAACAGGAAGTGAGTATTCCAACTTTGCTATTTTCAAGGTTGTTTTGGCTATTTGGGATCCTTTGAAATTCCGTATTAATTTTAGGATGAATTTTTCTATTTCTGCCAAAACATCTTCGGTATTTTGAAATGGATGCCATTGTATCTGTAGGTCCCTCTAACTTGAACATGGGTTGTCTTTCTGTGTATTTATGTGTAATTTCTTTCAGCAGTGTTTTGTAGTTTCCACTGGACAAGTCTTTCACTTCTTGGTTAATTCCTAAATATGTTATGCCTTTTTGATGATTATACACGGAATTGTTAATCTCCTCTCTGGAGTATTTATTTCACATAATTCTTACTTGAATTAGACATATACCGTACTTAATAAATTACTATCTGGGTTTCCCTTTGGCATTAACAGCAGGAGAATGTAAAGTCACATAACAGACCAGACTGTCAGCACAAAATATTACTTAATGAATCCTTGCACTATTCCAGAGGTTTGAGAAGTTTGCAATCTAGGGTCTTAGAGCTAATAAATGGTAGTTTGAATTCGGACAACTTTCCGACAGTGTCTCGGAATAGCCGCAGCCTACTCAGATCCTCCTTACCGGGTGTTTTGCTAAGAGCGGACGCTGGAACCCCAAGGCTGCTACAGTAAATCTGCTGGTCCATTAGCCATTCATAAAACAAACCAAGGTTTCTTCTGCTTCCGGCATAGTGAGGCTCCCTCCCACCACAACTCGCTGTAACGAAGGACCAGCTCCTCGAAATATCAGTCCACGGATTCGGAAGCCAGTTTGGAACCACCTGTCTACTGCTTTCTAGAAAAAGAGGCTGGCGGGACCAGCAGAAATAGCTGAACTGCAGTTCAGAGCGGTCGGTCCAAACTACCCGCGCACCTGAGCTCCCCAGCAGCACCGGGTCATTGATCTCGCGAGACGATGGGTCCTCGAAAGGCACAAACTTCCCCTTTGCGAGCGCCCAGGTTTTGCTGTCAAATTCCGGGAGTGCGGAAGTGACTCCGTGGTGCCGCCTCTACCCGCTTAGAAGTCCACTCCTTTTCTATGCTAAAAGCTAGGCCTCTGGCCGCTATGGATGGGCAGCAAGCGCAACCAAGCCACGCTTCACTGGCACTCGCCCAGGCTCACTTCAACAAGGGCGAATACGCGGAAGCGGAGACGCTGTACTCCGCTTACATCAGCCAGTGCGCCTGTGCAGCCTCCGTGGGCGCTGCGGCCGGGAGGTAACTATCGCGAGAAGTGTGGCAGCGGCACCTCCAGGAGGTGCGAGGCAGGGGTCGTCAAGCCCAGCGGTCGGCCACCTGAGCTCCGGGGCTCCCAGAAGGCTGGGGGCGGTTGTTGGCCTTTTCAGCAGGGTGGCAAGGGGGCGCGTTCCTCTGGGACAACCGGGGCGCCCACTGCCTTCCCTTTCGTCCCTGGGAGGAGTTCTATGTTACTCACTCTGACCTAGAGACTTAGATCGGATAGCGCTTTTCCACCTGTCATTTCAACAGGCGGATATCGGAGACCTTGTGATGGGGATCGGACACGACTGGGTGGTGCCACGCTAGCACGTGGAACCACCAATCCAACCGCCACATCACCGCCATGGTGTTTCTTTTTCATGTGTGGGGGGGGGGGGGGGGGGGAAGATCACTCGGCCTGAATACTATCATTTCACCCACACAATTCATCTATCGATATTTCAAAATGCGTTTCTAAATATTAAGGATTCTTAAACAGTATCATTGTCGTAACAAAATTACTTAATGGGAAATGCTCAATTAATGCTGTGTTCTGATTAATAAGTTTGTTGTTGTTTGTTTTGCTTTCTTGGTTGGTTTGTTTTTTTAGAATTTGGTTAAAGTCAAGATGCCCACCAGGTCTCTTCACTATAAGGCTCCTCTTCCTTTTTCTTTTTCCCTCAAAGTTTGTCGAGGAAGCCACCCTGTGTTTTGAGTGTTTGCTGAATTCATCCCCCTGGTGCCTCCTACCTGCTTGTGAGTTGGCAGTTGAATCCTGAGGCTTGACCCAATTCAGAGTCTGCAGTATGGCAAGAATGTGTCATAGGTGGTGGTGTGTACTTCTGTCAGAGAGCATATAGCGTTTTCCTTTTTGTGATATTAGCGTCCTCACCTGCTAATACCTGCTTGCTCAAAGTGCTTTGGGTTTATGCCCGGATGTGTAGCATTTGTTGTCACTCCAAGTTTACTCCCGTGTGTTTAAAATATGAAGCTATTTCCACATGAAAAGTACGTTTTTAGAATTTGTTGTAATGAGATCTAATTCTGAACCAAACATTCTGTGAGCCTCTAGATAAATGAAATTTGTAAGAAAGTTTTAAAGTTTAAAAATGGAATGACTAAAACCTTCCTGGAGTCCTTTACTGGGCAGCAGTTCACCGAGTATCAGAGCAGAGATAGTTGTAGGGAGCGTGCCCTCCTGTTCCCCAGGTTTCAACAATGATGTTAGTGGCATCCAGTGACTCCTGTTATAGCTCACGCAAACAGTTTCTCATGTTGCAGTGTTTCTGTCCATTGTTAGTGAACTTAGACTTGGAGGAACCTCCCCCCCCCCCCCCCAAGGACCTCTGGTGGAGCAATGGTTGCAGTGCCTGTCAGATCTCAAGGATCTAGATATTAAGACAAAGTCACTTTTAATATCACTGACGACAGTCACAGTGTTTTCTGAGGACTGTACTTTGCACTGCGGGGCATAACAAACGAGAGCTGAGTGTAACTTGTGCCTTTTCTGTTTGGCTCAAATCTGAGAATCCCTTTGGAAAAAAAGAAAGGAAAACAGAATTGTCTCGGACCCAGAGCAGTGTCCGTGAATGTTCTCCGTGCAAACCATGCCTCGTCCAGGGAGGGGGGACCTGCTGAGCTGGTTGGGCTGCCTCCCCTAAGCCCTAAAGAAAGTCTGCTCACGAAAAGCCCCGTGGGCAGCCTCTGGAGGCTTCAGACGCAGAGCCAATTCTGCACACAGGACCCCCAGAGTGGCCCTGAGCCCTGATGGCCTCCTAGCAGGAAGCCAGTGTGGTCTTGGGGTGATCCCACCTAAGACTGGAGGGAAGGCAGCTTTGTCCCCAGAAGCCCTCCCCGGGGGACAGCATGCTGAATTTTCACTTTAGGGTTAACCTGTATTTCTTTATTGGTGAAAAATGATTTCAAATTTCATTTTTGGGGGATCACTTAAAATTTTGAGAGTAACACTGATGATTCACTCTGTGATCTGTCTCTTGCAAACTGGAACTTTGGGCTGGCTTTTCCTCCTCGCTCAGCATGGATCCAATCTTTGCCCTGCTGGTATGTGCTGAGAAAATGAACAATGATTTTAATACTACATTCTGCAAAACAAGTTGTCAGCGAACAGGGTCTCTAAACACACTATAAAATTAATGTCTTTTTCCAACTGACGGAATGAATGTGTTTCTACCTCCCTACAAAGTAGATCACGGGATTAAACAGACACTGATTCCACGGCTTTATTTCTTCACATTTCACTTCTTCAGCTCGGTGTTCCCAAGTAGATGCTACATGTTATGGGCGGTGAAGTTTGACAGTACCCAAAAGAGAATGAAAGTGGAAACGAGAGGAATTTGATAACACACGTTTTTATTGTGAATTTTTTGTTTAAAGCAAATGCAACCTCAAGGATTTGGCTACTGCCTATAACAACAGGGGGCAAATCAAGTACTTCAGGGTTGATTTTTACGAAGCCATGGATGACTACACGTCCGCCATCCACGTCCAGCCCACTTTCGAAGTTCCGTATTACAACAGAGGGTTGATATTGTATAGGCTGGGTAAGAATTTCCTTTCCCCTTTTGTCTTTGACTATATTCTGTGAATTCAGAGCTCTCAGGTGCTATGACACTAATGTCGTAATCAGCAAGTCTCAAAGTTATGTAAAATTTAGGTTTAGAGCCTGGAACAAAGGAAGCATTTATTTTGGGCATTTGGTGGGCTTTACAGATCACAGAGGAGCCCTGGGGTGGGGGTTGGACCCAGCTCGGGGCGAGGGTGAGCCCATCACTGGGCCCCTGTGCCTGGGACACTTGTCTGAGTTAAAGTCTTTTTTTTTTTTTTTTAATGTTTATCTATTTTTTAGAGAACGAGAGAGTGCAAGTGAGGCAGGGGCAAAGAGTAGGGGACAGGGGATCCAAAGCAGGCTGTGTGCCCACACAAAGCCCTAGGTGGGGCTCGAACTCCCGAACTGCGAGATCATGACCTGAGGTGACACTCAGTCGACTGAGCCTCTGAGTTAAAATCTTTAAAGGCACCTGAGACAATATAAGTGAAAAAGTTTTAGGTCCTTGCATTACTGGGGCTTGTGGATGCGATTTCTTTCTCTTTTCAAGTGTTAAAAAGAATGAACTTTCTGTTTCTTAATTTTACTGTCATCATGTAAAATCGGTGTTAGGATTTTGTTGAGATTTTATGATGACTTATGCCATAAATAAGTAAACCCAGAGCTAATTTTAAGTGTTCATTTAAAGTGAATTTAAAATTTTAATTTTAATTATGGTGTAAGGGTATGCAAAATTACTTTGATACACACATGCATATGTCATTACTATTACTAGGAGTGGTTGAAAGCTCATAAATATAAAAGCAAAAATATGTGTATCTGAACTTTGCTATGAAGAATGTATAGAAATACTCAGTTTTATTACTCCTTTTCATTTTTTGGGTTCTGGTACAGGATACTTTGACGATGCTTTGGAAGATTTCAAGAAGGTATTAGACTTAAATCCTGGATTTCAAGATGCTACTTTGAGCTTAAAACAGACTATTCTAGACAAAGAAGAAAAGCAAAGAAGAATTAAAGAAAAAAATTATTGAAAGGTTTAGCATAATTGAAATATTAACTCATGATTCTTATATCTGACATCTCATTGCTTGTAATGTCAAGTTACGGGTTGAGCTATTTTGATTCATATTTAAGATAGGGATTCATGTATTACCTCTGGATGTTA
Organism: Helogale parvula; assembly: GCA_004023845.1. Lineage (NCBI taxonomy): Eukaryota > Metazoa > Chordata > Mammalia > Carnivora > Herpestidae > Helogale > Helogale parvula. Next base: position 1,797 of record PJEM01016257.1, on the reverse strand, counting down.
AATAATGTTTTTAGAGTAGTTAGTTTCAGATTGAGTAACTGTTGAATAAGTATGCTTTTTATAAAGTGTAAATAAATAATATCAAGGTATAGTGTGTTATGACAGTAAAATATTTAAAGAAGTGTGTGGCATTTTCTTCAGTAAAACAATATTTTTTGTTATTTTTTTCCACCTTTTTATTTAAAAAATTTGGCATCTATAGAAAAGTTTCCAACTTTATATTTAAAAAATTTGGCATCTATAGAAAAGTACAGTACAGTGAACATCTATAAACTCTTCACTTAGGCTCACTAGTTGTTAACATTGGATCACATTTGCCTTTTCTCTGTATTTAAATATATAATTTTTGCTGAATCACTTGAAAATAAGTTGCAGCTATCCCAAGAGTTTACCCCTAAGTGTTTCAGGCTGCATCTTCTAAGAACAGAGAGACGTTCTCCACTGCAGCCAGAATGCCATTAGAGTACCTCATAAAATTAATAATTCTATAATATCATCCATTCCCAGCCCATGTTTGGATTTCCCTAATTGTTTCCACAATGTCTCGTGTAGACTTTTATTTCTGGACCTGCAGTAAATCAGCTTACATTGCCTTTCGTTGCTGTATCTCTTTGAGTTGTTTTCATCTAGAATAGTTCCTGCCATTGTCTCCTTGCAGCAATCACCTGGAGAGCAAAGCCTTTTTATACAGCCAGGCTAGGGAGAGGCCACCTTTGGGCTTAAAAATAAACATGTTAAAAATAAATAAATAAATAAATAAACATATTCTACATGAGAACAATTTGAAACCAGCCAACCTACACTTGATTTTCTCTAGAAATCATTGATAAGATAGGTTGAGATTTAAATACTTCAATCTTCTGTCTCTGGATGATGACGATAATTATTGTCATCAACATTTATTGAACACTCACTGTAAGCCAAGCACTGCTCAGAGTGTGTGTAATGAATTAGGAATCGGACGGCGGTGGATAGAGAGGTGAGGAACTGAGAAAGGCACTTTGTAAACAGAAGACTTTAAAAAATCTGTTTTTATTTGGGTGCTGACAATAAACCGGCTGATGAAGCTGTCTAGACCGGGTAAGAATTTGAAGGCAGAGACAAGGCAGTGCTGTGTCTCCTCTGCGTGTGTGTGTTCATTGTTGAGGTTTGGCTTTCAAAGATACAGGTCCTGCATCTGGGATCTCCCAAAATTATTTACTGTCGCCGTGGGAAAAACCGTTTTGGGGTGGCAGCGACCCTCAGCAGGACAAAGGCGAGGACTTTTGCCCAAGCCCCTGGAGGAAGGAACGCAGCCACCGCTGTGGCCGGCCCAGACACAGCACCATCATCAGCCTTAAAGGGTTATTTCGAGTCCAAGAGGTCTCATGAAGCAGAAGAAGTAATTGCCCAGCCTGTAGTTTGTAAATAATATCTGGCAAGATACATGGGGAATTTGGGCTGCGGGTGAATGAATATTTTTGAAAAGAAGTTTGAAAGGAAACTGAAAGTATCCATGTTTCTGGAATTCTTCACATTTTCCAACATGACTTCTTTCCATTTGTTGGAAAAGAATTTGTAAAGTTGCATCAAATTTGTAAAAAAGAAAGAAAACTCTCTGAAAACTTTTATTTAAACAAGGTCCAAAGACCTTGGGAGAACTTCAAGCCCTTCCACCCAGAATATCAAATATTTAAATAACACTCCCGTGATTTTGTTTTCTCTTGGCTTCTGTTCTCTCTTCCCTACTGTTGACTGGGGTCAGATCTGATATGAAAAGCAAAAACCAACTCCCCCCCCCCCCCCCCCCCCCCCCCC